>JARFJB010000002.1:327500-527500 GCA_036346205.1 Vesta saturnalis
TTACACAGAAAATTGTTTATTGGCATATTTTAAAGACATCAGTGTAACAAAAAGTTATTATGGTCAGTATACAGCGTGAGAAAATCTTCCCTAATTATTAATCATGATGTAGATATTTCAAAATACCCGAAGTTAATAGCTTTCCTAAAAAGTGCAACAGAACATAGTCCTAAGAAATCGAGAATACTTGATGAAGAACAAATCACAAAATTTCCAAGAGATGCGCCCGATACAACATCTTTATTAATGAAGGTATTAAATTGTTATTTCTTTGAAAGCTAGTGCACTTTAAAATTCATTTCTATATGTAATATTATTTATTGGGATTTCTGGAGCTTGCCGTAGAGAAGAACTGTGTAAATTGTTAACACGCTACATTGATTTTAAAGCTGAAATAATGATTTCTGTACCTGAAACAAAAACGGGTGTTAAAAGAGAATTTTTCCTAATCAAGGATGAATGGGTTGACTGTTAAGAAATTCTTAAAAATAAGCGCGTTAGTAGAAAGTGACAATGAAAGGTTATTTTTAACATTTCGTGTGGAAAATATATCAACTCACCTGTCGGTTTAAATACAGTCGGTAAAATACCATCAGAAATGGTTACATATCTGAACCTGCCAGATCCTCGAGAATATACAGGTCACTTGCAAACAAAGGAGCTGATTTGTTGTCTGTCAAGAGCAGTGGTGGGAAGATACTTCTACAAAAGCATCTTAAGATAAGATAAGATATTAGACTGAAATAAGTATCTTTTTGAAGGTAAGGTACTTATTCTAAAACAATACCTCAGTAAGATACTAAATCCCAACGTAAAGTATCGAAGATACTATGAAGATACCTACTAAAAAGCTACATTTTTTTTAAATTTATATATTTAAGGATCCTTTCAACAAAATACAATTCTATAAAATTTGTATCTGATAATTTGCCTCTTTTCTTATTAAGAATCAGGCCACTAGTACTAAATAATTTTTCGACAGCTGCGCTAGATGGAACAGCTGCATTATATTTTAAAAATAAGTCCTTAATTAAAGGAAAAGTCCTTTTCAGAAATATAAAAATAGTTTGATAAATTCACCCACGGTAAAAAAATTTCTCTTCCATTGCTACGTTCACAAGACAGATGGCCTCCGTATTCTTAAAATAATAAATAATTACTTCTTTACTCAACTAAATTAGCAAAGAAATTGTGCGTCAACTTCCCAAAAATGTTTTAAAGTAAATTACATCACAGTATATATTCCTGTGATTGGTTGAATCATTAATCAGTTGAATGAAATCTGACCAAATGGGGTAAAGTAAAATGTGTAGGTATAACCATTGACTTTAACACTAAAGTCAATGGTATAACATTGTACTGCTTATTATTTAACTATAGGTCCTACATTGAAATCCTTTTGTTAAAATTCGCAAAAAGGTGAATCATCACCGTTTTATATCGCTTTCCTGTAATCTGCTTAATGGAGTTTATTTTTACACAGTAGCCAATTTTTACAGACTTGGAACGAAGTTTTAAAGGGGATGTGAACCCATTATTTTTTTAAGAACTTTAGTTTTTTCCTTTTTTATTTTGTAAGAACGTGAATTTTTTTTTGAACTTTTCCTAATTACAACGTTTTTCTACAATTACATAAGTTTTCAATATTCATATTTTTTATATATAAATATTCATTTTGTGTACCTAAAAACTAAACACTGCTATAAAGATGGACATAGATAATAAAATAAATAACGGGAAATTGAATTATTGCATGACAATATAAGTACATTGCTGGTATTTATTATGCCAGCCTTGCAGCGGCTTTGTTAAAAGCTCAAAAATATACATCTCATTTTAATCTCCTTGCGGAATCTGTATTAGATATTCAATTTTATTACAGACCAAAGGTATTACGTACTTCCTACTATAACAGGTATTTACTATTTACCTGATTAAATTGTAGTAGGTATACATTGCTTGTATTATTAAAATTTATAAACGAATATGTTTTCAACATTCGGTACCTTAGAAGTATGATTTATTTGACTCAGACATTACGTGCTGTACAATACCAACTTGTATTTAGGGCTAATAACTAATATCTACTTATTTGATGTACCTACCTACGCATGAATTAACTTCTGCAAATTAGTATAAAACGATCCATGCCCATTTAAGTATTTTTAAGCCGCCGACAGCAAGTGTCGGCATTTTTGTAGAGGAACTAAAAAGCAATAAACAAATTTTTAAAACTTGATTTGCAAATTACAACAGATTTTAGATATTCCGTCAAATACTGTAATAAACAAAAACACGTGGATGAAGTAGAATCTAGGTAAAATAAATGCTACTTTAATTGAAGATTAGGTAACGTGGATTATTTCATTCAAGGATTGTAAATAAAAAATAAAAATAAGAAAGAATACCGTGACACTGCCTTACATTATTTATTCAACCTGTATAAATGTACAATACAAGAGAACAAAGTAAGCTTAACGCAGCTGGTGATAGTGTAGCGAAATAAACGTACGATGTTCACTAAAATTTTAAATCAATACATTCCAGTTTTCAAACATTTTTTCTTTAATGGTATCTTTAGAAATTCAATAAGATACATAAAAAAGTATCGAAAGTAAGATATCGATACAATTTCAAAAATGTATCTTATTCCTAGCTATTTTCATAAAAAAAGTATCTCGATACCGGTATCGAGATACTTTAAAGTAAGATACTTCTCACCTCTGGTCAAGAGGCATGGAGGATGGAGATCTTTGGTAGTGGCAGAAGGTTATGTTGAAGAATCGATCCAAAGTAAGATATATGTAGCACAAACTTTAACGTCGGAGCCAGGCCCATCCCATTCGTATCAAGTTACGAACCAGTATATCAATAATGCACTTAGGAATGAAAATAATGTTGGAGTTTCCAGTGTTTCCATTTCATCCTGCAGTAGGTAATTGTACGGTTACTGTAAATTTTTACAAGATTAAAACATTTATAGTTACGTATACCTGCATATTTGTTTATTAAAGCGTTTACTATTGCCTTTCTGTTTTTAATTATACGATTTTAAGGTTAGAAACACAGTACGGTTGTTCTTATGGAGGACCGCGGCATCGTTATAAACATTCTAGCAACAGAAACTAGAAGTACGTACATAACTTATAGATGGTGGCGTGTTATTGAATTGCTATTTATTTTAAAGAATTTGAGAATAATTTTTACCCTTTAAATATAGGGAACAATGTAAAATGCATTTAATTTGCTTTTTTATTTTTCCGTCAATGACTTTTTAGATCATATTGTAACAACCTTTTTTTGTGGTTGTATTAAAAAATACGTTAATCTAAGATCATTAATTTATTTGGCGTAAAATTAGAGGAGTTTTTAATTATTTACATGTAAAATTGAGAAAGGCAACTTAAATTGCATTTCATAGAACATATATTTTGGGTGTAATATTATATAAATAGTTATAGTTCCCTTTCATTTAAAAATTGGACTCCGATCATTGTATTTCGCGCAAGGCGTGACGCCTCTTGAGAGGGGCATTTACAGAAGCGTTTCTGAAAGCCTCTATTTTTTTACTTCACTTGCTGCTGAATGTTAAAGCAGAAGACATTGTTATAATGGTTTTTACTTAATTTTTATTTTTGGTGCCATCAGAATTTTGGTGGTAAGTTTTTTCAATTCATTACATTTTAAGCTTAAGCATTTGCTCTTTCCAGGCACTCCCGTACACTCCCGTACACTTACGTACACTCCCGTACACTTACGTACACTCCCGGCACTTACGTACACTTACGTACAATCATTATAGTACTTATATTATTCCCTTATACTCACTTAAGGCACTTATTTGCTTACTTACTTACTCATACTTATATTTATATTTTGAATGGCTATTAAGTTACTTATTTACACCAGTTTCTCTTCATTCAAATAATATCATCTTAAAATGCAATTTTAATACAATAAAACATCAAGAATACAATAAGTTTAGTGGAACGAAAATTCCTTCCAATACCTAGTTGATCGCGTTGTTACAAGAATACGCAAGGAAGATGTAGAAACGCTTTCATACTGATTGACCGTTCCGCATCCATAATTAAACACAGGAAGCTGTCTATAGAAAATCATTATACTGAGGAATTTATGTGGTAAATTTTATATATTTTTTTAAGCTTAGCTTAAAACCTTTTCTTACCTCTCCTTAACCATCCATATATTGGGTAAATAAACTTAATTGCACATTGTTAATTTTTGTTATTTATACAAAATTGTTATTATTATTATTACAATTTTATTTATATTATACTGGCGCGGGCGAGCAGGGACATGAAATATTTTATTACTTTGTTATTTTAATCATTTTTAATACATTTGTGTTAATGTTACACTGGGACTCGAAAAAGGGACCTGATTTGCTGTTGTTTCTAATGCTAGTTGTTTTCAATTTTGTTTTGATTATTTAGTGTTGACAGAATTTTAAGGAGTGTTACGGTTTATTGTTTTACGCTTGGTCTTTTATGTGTTTATATAATTCAATTTATTGAGTGTGTTATATAATATTTTTTACGATGTCAAATTTTAATTATTTAATTGATGTTTTATATATTGATGAGTTATATTAGTAGAATTAAAATTTTTTAATTGTAAATGGAGCGGAAGTGTTGACATTAGATGAGAGACGTAAATTAAATTTAAAAAGATTAATTCAAATTTACTTGATTACATTTTATGTAACAGGAATTATTAAAAAATGCATTCAATATTTGATTATGATACATTACAACGATTTATAGATTCAATTCTAGGTCATGACTTATCCCATTCAGTTTTTGTTTATTTAAACGATATTATTGTTTTTTTTAAGTACTTTTAAATTTAGATTATTTTATTTTTATGTCACATAATGACAATATTAATACTTTAATTAATGCTTAAGATTTTTTCCAAATTAATTGGAATATTTACAAATTTTTAAGAGTTCCGTTTATGTTTGTACATTTAAAATTTTTATGGTAGTAGTTTAGATGCGACCGTTTAACATATTTTTGTGTTATTTGTGTGTAAATTCCATTTGTTATTTTCTTAGATTGTACTTCTTTAAAAATTCACAAAATTGCGCATGCTATTCGTAACGCTGTTCATGAGTCTACGAAATTTTCACCTTCCTTTTTGGCGTTTGGTCAGACAGTTCCCATTTCTGGAGATTTTTATGGTCGACTAAAGGATTTCAAAGAGGATGATTTATTTATTAATAACCGTGAACAATTAGTTCAAGATTTAAATGAACTTTCACCCATTTTTAAACATGTTAAACAAAATTTACATGCAGCTTACGAAAGAAATTCAAAATCTTACAATTTGCGACGTCGTCCGTTGAAATTAAACGGCGATTTAGTTTGGAAAAAGAATTTTACTTTATCTGATGCGACTAAAAATTATAGTCAAAAGTTAGCTCCAAAAATTTATTGAAGCGAAAGTTATTGAGGTGGTAGGTCCAACTACGTACCGATTGGCCACCCCTATTGATAATAAACCCTTAGGTGTTTTTCATGTTAAGGATTTAAAACCTCATTAGTTCTTATTTTTTAGTATTCTTTTTAATTATTTTTCGATTTTAGTATTTTTACATTCTGGTTTTCTTATTTATATTTTTTAATTATTTTGATAATTTTTCAAAATAATTTTATTTTGTGCTTATTTCGCACATTATTTTATTTTGTATTGTTGTGGCTTTGCAAACCACTTAATTATTTTTTTTACATTTGTTAGCATGATTTTTGCTACATTTGTTTAGCACGATGGTTGATATTTAGATCCCATTGTGTGATTGAATTGCCGACTTTGTGGGACATTAGTTCTCAGGCAGATTATCTTCCTTTATTGGATTTACAATTTGCTGTTGTTACAATAGTAAAATTGAAGATAACTATTTTGAGTTTACCTCTGATCGTTAATTTGACGTGTAAAACTCATAACCATGGATAAGAAAACTAGTAATGCTTCTATACATTTTTATTTTTTGATTGATTTAGTTATTTTATTTTTCCTGATTTGTTTAGTATTACTATTCTTGGACGGTGCTTGAGGACTTCGATTCGCCTCGTGTCAACCTCGATTAGTTCACTTCCTGATTATGACGTTTTGGTAGTTTTAGGAGGGGGTTGTTGTGTTCGTAAGAGTGCATCATCTTTCTCTTTGATATCTCACCTAGATTTCGATTTATTTATAAAATGTGCGTGTTAGTTAGGGTATGTTGAGTCTTGGACGATGACTGTGGAACAACATGAAACCTGAATCTCGTGAAGGGTAGATTGGCCTCTCTTGTTCTCCACGACGAAGCATCCTGAGCTAATTTGCCATGAAAATAGTCGTATCTTGGGTTTACCGATTTTGACTCACTTATCGAACGTGACTGTGGTAGTTGTGTTATGTACCTAGAAGGCTTGGTTTGAGACCACCGGGGTAGGGTAATTGAACCGCTCTCTCTCGACCTCAAGTCTCGCGATTATTTATTGTTAGTCCGAAAGGATTTTTTTTTCTATTTTTATACTCTCGAGTAGAATGGCGTTTAGCCTTGATTTTTTATGAAGTTGCACGATGACCGTTTCCGGGTTCTCTGCCCACTGTCCCTTCAGGTCATGGTAGGTTACGGTTTCCGTTCGTTTTTTACCTTAGAATCAAATTTTTTACCGGATACTGATTTTGCTCTTCGGATGGTGGTTTGCTTCACTAACCCCACCAGTTAAAGTTTTTACTTTATTTAAGGTTTCGGGTCCTTGATTCTCGACTAGTGGCGTGTGCGGGTGGTAGCGCGTCATTAGCTTTTTTGGTGTTGCGAGGGGTCTCTCCTGACCGACATCACCACATTTTCCGTACTTCTTCGTACATTTTCTTGTTATTTTTTCAATATTGCTTATATTTTAATTAGCTTAACATTTTGTATTTTTTTAAATTTTAATAATTTCATTTATTAGCTTAGTGTTTGGAATCTCCGCGTCCAAATTTTAGGAGGGGGTGTGTAACAACCTTTTTGTGTGGTTGTATTAAAAAATACGTTAATCTAAGATCATTAATTTATTTGGCGTAAAATTAGAGGAGTTTTTAATTATTTACATGTAAAATTGAGAAAGGCAACTTAAATTGCATTTCATAGAACATATATTTTGGGTGTAATATTATATAAATAGTTATAGTTCCCTTTCTTTTAAAAATTGGACTCCGATCATTGTATTTCGCGCAAGGCGTGACACCTCTTGAGGGGGGCATTTACAGAAGCGTTTCTGAAAGCCTCTATTTTTTTACTTCACTTGCTCCTGAATGTTAAAGCAGAAGACATTGTTATAATCGTTTTTACTTAATTTTTATTTTTGGTGCCATCAGAATTTTGGTGGTAAGTTTTTTCAATTCATTATATTTTAAGCTTAAGCATTTGCTCTTTCCAGGCACTCCCGTACACTCCCGTACACTTACGTACACTCCCGTACACTTACGTACACTCCCGTACACTTACGTACACTCCCGGCACTTACGTACACTTACGTACAATCATTATAGTACTTATATTATTCCCTTATACTCATTTAAGGCACTTATTTGCTTACTTACTTACTCATACTTATATTTATATTTTGAATGGCTATTAAGTTACTTATTTACACCAGTTTCTCTTCATTCAAATAATATCATCTTAAAATGCAATTTTAATACAATAAAACATCAAGAATACAATAAGTTTAGTGGCACGAAAATTCCTTCAAATACCTAGTTGATCGTGTTGTTACAAGAATACGCAAGGAAGATGTAGAAACGCTTTCATACTGATTGACCGTTCCACATCCATAATTAAACACAGGAAGATGTCTATAGAAAATCATTATACTGAGGAATTTATGTGGTAAATTTTATATTTTTTTTTAAGCTTAGCTTTAAAACCTTTTCTTACCTCTCCTTAACCATCCATATATTGGGTAAATAAACTTAATTGCACATTGTTAATTTTTGTTATTTATAGAAAATTATTATTGTTCATTATTTAGGGTTTTGTTATTCCAGGACAAAGATAACATGGCGTTCGAGCATGCATTTAATTATACATTGTTTTTTTATTAATAAGAGAAGGGAAAATAATTAAGCAGGTGAGAAACAAGCCGCATTTCAGGTGTATTAAAAAGTCAATATAGTAGAACCCACCCTATTTAATCAACCGATTGTGGACGAGACGGCATATAATTAGTGGTGAAAGGTTAGTAATTCAATTTTTTAAAAATTTGTATTTAGATATTACATTTGGCGTTTATTCAATGTACAAATTACATCACCATTTTGTTATTATTATTATTATGTTTATTGTTATTATACTGGCCATTTAAATTTTCTTAAACCTACTTCACCATTATTCAATATTATTTTATATTAGAATATCCCGCACTAAATTAGATAATTTCGGTGAATTTTCGCGCACGAGTGCGGGAAAGTGGACAATCAGCTGTAAAATTGACATTCCTGTGATTCGTTGTTGCTCGGGAACTCTCGATTTACAATGAAGAAGTGCAAAAAGATTATTTAAGCTTGTTAGCAGATATTGTTAGATGGAAAGTGTAACACCCTGTACGACACTGTTTACTTAAGTTATATTTTCTCGTTCTCTACATTATCACCCATTCTATACGTCTTTGCTTTCTGTAATTTACTTCGACATGCAAAAATGCATTTAACTTTAATGATTCAAAAAAAATCTCAAAGTGGCTCTTCATTATTGCATACTTCAAAAACCTTTTAGTAATTGCATTTTGTCTGAGTGCTGACCGTTAAAATGTTAGCAACGTTAATGTTTAAAAGGAAGGCTTTAGGGAACAGTTTTCATTCAGTTATTACCTTATATACATGAAGTCTTGTTTGATATGCCTCCAACAATTATCTTTCTAAAGTTTAGTAATTACATAAAGGCAAATATTTAAATTAAGTTTCATATAGCACTTCGGACAAAAAATGTGCAAATGGTATTTATTTTGACTATGTACACTACAACTATTTCAAAATTTTAATCAAGAAAACGGTAGTTTGCCTTCACTTAAAATTTAGCTTCATTGTTTCTATTTGTATTACTTGCGATTACTACTATGAATGACACGAAAGTTTTTGTGTACATCCATTAGCTGTATTCATAAATTCCAGCTGTAATTGAGTCTTCTTGTTTCTGGACGCAGTACGACTGCTACTATATACAAAACAACCAAAACTTTTGGTGTTAGGTTTGAGGTAAACGCAATAAATGGTGTCCAAACAGTATACAGATGTATGTGCATTCCTGTAAAACGTTGTTTTAAGCCGTAATTGTTATATATCGTTTTAAACAACAACATAAAATACACATTACACAAAATAAAAAAATAATAGTAAGAGTTATCTTTTTCATGTATGGGAAAGTCTATACTCTTTCTTCAATTAATTCAAATAAAACTTTATTGAATAATGTGGTTTGTAAACAAGTACTAATATGGAGAAAGTTTTAGCTAAAATGTGATTGAAAAATTGATTTAAACTTAACTCTGTTAGTTTCGGTGCCATAAAAAATGTTACTGAATATCCAATTACAAAAATGCATTTCATTAGTGAATGGTTTCTTAAGATTATAGGGTTATAAAGACTGTTCTATTTTGCGTTTATGATTTGTACATTATGACACTCAAACTGGTGTTTTAATATTTCACATTATGAAACCCAACATTATTTTTTCAAAAGTTGGTATGTAAACTATCGATGTTCTTTGTTAAAATAATAATTACCTATTCATATCTGAAATCTGTATATAATTAAAAGTAACAATTCCTTTTACAAGACCTTACTACCTGAATCCTTAATCAACTAATAGAAATAAGTTTAATGTTGGTATTGAATTTTGAAAATCGGTACGAGCATAAGAAAATGTTATTATATTTGGGGTAAGCATAGTACCTGAACAGTTAACTGTGCTCAATATGTTAATGATTTATTACATTTACAGTAACCATGTGCGTTTTTTAAGCTGTACATAAATCAAGTCAACCGGAGAATTCATATAAATTGAGGTACTTGTTTCACACATGAAAAAAAGACAGCCTTGTCGACAGTGCGACAATGTAGAACTTTCGAATTGAGTTCAACTATAGCTTTAAACCTAGACATTTAGCTGTATGTGGAGGAAACAGTAATCTATGTTTGTATTTAATTGTTCGTGTTTAATGTAATGTAATATTTGCGATACTTAAAACCGAATGAGTTTTTTCTTTTTATTATGTGTTTCAGGATAATATACCCACAGATTACGGTGTTCATTTTTTTTGTTTAAAATATAACTTTCATTAACGCTGAGAAATTGTTTTCTGTATATCTCTTGCCTTGAGTGTAAATTATAGGGGGCATATGTAAGGTTATTTTATTATAACTATAGCGGACTACAACTTATTATTTTTTTAATTTATTTAATATATTTAAGCTCGTTAGTAATGCTTCTGTAGCAAATAAAAGTTTTACATTTGAATTGAACTCATACAGGCAAATGCAATTTGCCAATCCATATTTAAAATTCTGAAACTACAAATGGAATTTACGTTTTTTTTTAATTTCAACATAAATACGCAATAAAGAAAACTCGTGCAATAAAAACTCATCTTGTGCAAATAGTTTATATGTATACTAATATGATGCAAGACGATAAAAGAGCATTTTAACCGTCGAGAATCTGTTAAAATTTTAAGTCAAACCATTGCCAATTTCATAAAAGATTATATAAAACGCTATTTTATTGACCAGAAGATAAACTGATACTTTGGTGCATAAAAATCCATTTATGTTTCGGTATTGAAAAAAAGCCAAAACCGTACGCACAATATTTCAGTGTGTTCCTAAATTAAAATAGTGTGGCAAGAATTACAAGGCCGCTATATTTCTCCTTTCCTCTCTACTGGTGCTACTGGACTGGTACTACCTTCACTGTTTCACGTAATAGGTTATGCGTTAATGAAACTAACCTATAACAGCACATGAACCTACACATTTAAGAAACAAGTGAACTTATTGCTTTCGTAAAGAAATCGATTTTCCTGTTTTCACCTTTTTTCAAATAATCTAAACCATTTTAAACTTGATGTCTGTGTATGGGTGTTTGTGTGTATGGGTGTGTGTGTGTGTGTGTGTGTGTGTGTGTGTGTGTGTGTGTGTGTGTGTGTGTGTGTGTGTGTGTGTGTGTGTGTGTGTGTGTGTGTGTGTGTTGTGTGATTTTGTGTGTGTGTGTGTGTTTGCGTATGTGTGCGTGTGTATGTGTGTGTATGTGTATGTTTGCGTGTGGGTGTGTGGGTGTGTGGGTGTGTGGGTGTGTGGGTATGTGGGTGTGTGGGTATGTGGGCGTGTCGGCGTGTGGGTGTGTGGGTGTGTGTGTATGTGTAGCTACCTAGCGTTATTGAAAATATCGAACAAGCCTTTATTAAAGACAAATAAATTATAGATAAGTTTGCTTAATGAAAGATTTCCATGGGATAATAGATAAACCCGAAAAGATGAAAAGAGTTTTACTTATCATTATGGTGGAGACACAATACCGTTTACCTGTTCGTGTTAGTTATATTACTGGGAAGAAGCAAACACATTCTGCACATTGTACCGGCTAACTGAGAATTGAAGTCAGCTATATCTCGGGAACTATCAATCTGGTAACAATGGAAAAAAATACTAATAGGTAAATCGGTCAAGAGAAATCGCTGGAAATTAGTTTTGAGTTCCTGTGATGGCCGCTAGGGTTACGTCCCCTTGCACCAACTTAGAAAATCGGCTTTTTCTCTTAAATCTGCATGTCAAGATATGTCCAAAATAGTTTTGTTATAAACTACGTAAACTTAGAAACATTTTCATTTTTTAGCATTTCTCTCTATTTTGTTAAAAAAAATTCCATAGCATCTTTTTTAACTCAACCTATTTTTATAAACTCTCGTTTAAGAGAGGCCTTTCGGGTGTTTCTAATAAAGTATTAACATTGTTGTAGAGGGTGCTGGAACAATATTCGTTGTCGAATTACATGGGAAGTTTTTTTAACAAAACCGGTAATAGTGCGTATTATGGAGATTCACACCTCCATTGCTATGAAAGGGGACCTCACCTGTCCACAACATACGTGAAAGAACTTGTCGATCTTTTACCATCATACCCAAAAGCCAGAGACAATAGTCTAATCTTCGGTCAAAATCTGCAGCAGTCAATGCCTGGTGCAGGATTAAGTGATATGGATGTAACCTGAAACAATATGGTGACCAAGTGATTCAACAGGATATTACTGGTTCTTGTAGGAAAAGCATTAAGTAAAGCTTTGTAAGTTGATAGTATTGATTCAAAATCGAGAGCTTCTTGAGACTATTTTTTACGGTAGTTATTGTTACTCTAGAACTTAGGTGATGATTAAACTGAACATAAGCTAAACCATTAATAATATTCTCGTCGATGCGTACCCTGCGTTGTCTACGGTAGACGGGAGCATGAACGTTTTCAGTTGTTCGAAAACGATGGATAACTTAACAAAAATATTTTTACTCGGGTGGCGTCTATCAGGATATTTCTGCGCATACACCCTTGCAGCAACTGCAGCATTTCTCATGAATTCAAAATAAACACCGATCATGTCAAATAACTCTTCGTTGTTATAAAGTATTTTGTAAACCAATAGACAACGCAACAGGAACAACAACAAGAAAAATAACACAAACAACTCGCACATTAACACTAAAACGTTTTTTTAACATTTTGACGTATTACTTCCAATTTTGTTTTCACTGCTTACTAACGTTCATGACGGACGCCTTCGCTAATAAATGATTATTTACCTAGGTTACATTTTACTCCCTTCTTGTCCGTTTTGGGCAAGATTGCGGTTTTCATCAATATGTTAGGACATTCAATTTCCATTTATTATTAGGCAATAATAGGTACCGTAGGAAATTAGCTTTTTTGAGAAATATTGGTTTTTCTGTTGATGTTTTAAATACCGAAAAACTTTTTTTCAAGACCTGTTTCGTTTTTTTTTTATGGAATCGTCGGGGATTGCCGGAGTTCGGGTTTGGTTTTATTTTTTTGGATAGCATAAGCTCTTGCAGCAACAGTTGAATTCTTCATGCATTCTCAATATACAGCAAGCATATAAAATGTTACTTCATTTGTTAACAGCATTTTGAAATCAACGGTTCGATAATCAAACACGAAAAACTTTAAGGTAGCGAATATTATTTTGACACAAAGCAATATTTAAAGTGGCTATTGTTTTGTGTTATTTTTGGTATTTCAAGACCTACTTGTTTTTACTAGACTGCTATTCTGTCTATGCGTGAGGAATTGAAGTTCTGTATTGAACAATACAGGTGACAGTTTGAACATTTGGGGCGTCATTAGTTCTACAGTATAAGGGCTGTTGCACACCATCCTTCTATAACATCGGCCCTTTTTATCCGCTCTAAATAAAGATACGCCCCGGCGAACATTTAGTATATTAAAATTTATTCCTTTGTTTTAATAGCTTAATAATTAATACATTTTAATAATTAATGACATTTAATCCTCATGTCTAATTCTGTTACTAGTAAAATATATTTTTACACTTATATTTTTCATATCTGTGTAACTAATTTCTATATTTTTTCAAGCTCCTTTTCGTGAGTTAACAATAATTATACCTTGCACTTAAAGAACGCCTTCTACCGACTACAAAAAAAAACTGGGTTAATACCTTCTTAGAAACACCCGAGAAGTCACTCTCAAACGAGAGTTTATAAAAATAGGTTGAGTTAAAAAAATTTTTTTGAAGTGAACATTTTCCTCTCCCCCTCCCCTCATTTAACAAAATAGAGAAAAATGCTAAAAGATGAAAATGTTTCTAAACTTACGTAGTTTATAACAAAACTATTTTGGGCTTATCTTAATAATGCCGATTGATTTTCTAATTTGGTGTTGGTGTACGCCCCCTAGCGGCTATCGCAAAAAGTTGAAACCAATTTCCAGCGATTTCTCTTTTCCGATTTACCAATTAATATGTTTTCAGATTGACAGTTCCCGAGATATAGTCGGGGTATATTCTTAATTGAACACCCGGTACACACCCTGGTCCTTGTGTAGCATTCCCTTGCAAGGTAGGGAAAACAATTCCTGCCTCTTATTTATTTTTCATTTTTCATTCACAATCTTTCTCCATGCTTTCCTATCTGCGCATACCTCCTTAGCTTCCGCAACATTCATACATTGTTTCCGACAAGCCCTTTTGTTTTTAAAACTCCTTACCTTTATTTACTTTATCATACCTTCTACTACATTCAGCCAAGTCTAACGCGGCCTACCAGGCCCGGCCTTTCCTCTAACCTCACCCACATATATTTGCTTCGTTAATATCGCGTTGTTCATTTTCTCAATGTCACCAAACTAACGTAATGTACTTTTAGATCTATCGATCTTCGTCTTTTCCTGGCCATACTCCGGCATTATATATTCATTCTTTATCTTGTCCCTTCTCGTTTTACCTCATGCGCTTCTCAGGAATCTCATACCCACGGCATTTATTTTTCTTTCGTGCTTTTTTTGACATACCCTTGCCTCACTTCCTTACGGTACTGATGGGACAAACACGCACGTTTTGCAGCTAGGCACATGCTTTCACAAATGAGTGGGGCAGAAGCAGAAGCTCGTTTACATCATTGTATGCAAGTTAATGTGCTCAGTTTGAATATTTGCTAAAGTTTAATTTTACGTTTTTCGGAATTACACACAGGTGTGAATAAAGGTAAAAAAACAATAAACTGGATTAATAATAACTTCATGCTTAATAACAACTTTCATGAACTGCTGCAAAAAAAGTTCATGTATTTTCTTTGGCTTGTCTTGCTGAATCCAGCTCGTGGCTGGAATCCTTTGGTAATTTTTGTCAGTCAGAATCACTCGTATTTGTTGCCACAAGAATTATTCGTGATCTAACTGACAAAAAGTGCAGGCAAGATTACCAACACTATTTTTATTATATACGACTATTTGCTAGTAGTTTTTTTATGTTTTTTAATTGTATCTTTTTTTTTAAATAAATCCATACACGAGTTAGCATTGACTTGGTTGTTAACTTAATGCCGCCATTTGTCTCAATATTATTTATATTTTCTCTAAAATAAGGCAGATGAATTGGTATGAATTCGAAGAAACTTTACAATTAGTCATTTTACAGAAACCAACATGAGCACAAGATTTGGTCAAAGTTCGGCTGATTCTACCCAAACAGCGTACGAAGGCAGAGAAGATAGCCTTAGGGCCCGCCGGTAGCTCGGTCAAGCTAAACGTGGTGTAGGTGCTTACAGAGACGAAGGTAGTAGCTAAAAGTTAAAAGAGAAGAGAGGGCGCCAATAAAATTAATAAAAGTGTAACGAAATAATTTAGGTTTTTGTATCTTTACATCATTTTGTTATTCTTACTATAAATTTCTGTACCAGTTGTACATGTTTACTCAAACCTTCTTTCTACGAATGCTTACGTAGTTTCTATTCATAATTTGAACCACACATTTCTAAATAATGTTTACTGTTAGTTTGATATAAACTTTCGTACCTTTGGTTATTCAAATACTATAAAATTTACATTTATAAAATATTTCATTTAAAGTCTGCATTGTTACTCCCTCTAGTGCCGTATCCTAAAATATAGTAAATTAAAGGGGAATTATATTACAAGCTTTTAGAAGTCCTCGCTAGATGGCGTTAGTGGAGAAACCACAATTTGGAATTTTTGGTTTTATTGATAAATGTCGATATAATAGATTGTGTTTAATACAACTTTAACATAAAAATTACGTCTTCTTTCTTTCCTGTGGCGTCCATTTTGCCAAGCTGAAAATTTTTGATGCCTTCTTGAAAATGTGCTTGATAGTTTTCTACGATTTAAAATAATCGGATATATATTCAAGAAGCATAATTTTGCAATAAAACAATTGGTGTTTTTTTCTAATCGTTATCTACAAGTTTTATTGCTCGCGGACATGCGGTTTTGGAAAATTTTCTGCGGCAAGATCGAGTAAGTTACCATCGAATTTCTCTGATTTGTTTAGTTATAATTGACTTCTTTCTTAGCGTTTGAAGACGTTTTAATCAAGACATAAATTATTGATGCTTCCATAAAACAAAGGAAAGCTCTTCGATAGCTTCTCACTTGGCCCGTTTACATCTAAGGGGTAACGAATAAAGATTATTTACTTACATAATGTTAATTACCTTATCCTTTTAGCTTTCACGAATTACCTATCTCTTTTGGCTTCAACGAATTATTTTCTTCTTTTGGCTTCAATGAATTACCTGCTACTGTTAGCTGCAACCAATTACCTATTTCTTTTGGTTCAACGAAATACCTTCTACTGTGGAATTCTACGATTCCATGGCAACTAGTAATTACATTCGAATACTATTCTGGTCTACCCTCTGAGTTGCAACTAAAATAAAGTAGGATCGTGACAACTTCTACACATGTTGGTGACCCAAGAGTAACGACTGAATGTAATGCATACCTGCTTCTAGAAAGGTTAGATCGTTCCTTTTTTTGTGTTTTATCTATTATTACATAAACGGTAATTGAATATTGTTAAAGTACACCTGCTAAAAATAACATAATCAATTATTAAGATAACATGATACCTTAACCTACCTTTACTACCTGATATCAATATATCCTTATTGCTGTAATTAGTAATCTTTCACTTCACAATCACACCACCTTTCTTATCTGTTCTTGTACCATTATTTTCCTTCCTTCATTTCGGTGTGTAATTATAATAACCTTTAACTGTATCTGTTTTGGCTACCAGTTTTGGGGTTGTGTGTAACGTCACTATAATTGGGACGCATTCAAATAATTACACAGTAGCTTAATTAACTGTTACGTAATCACCTTTTTTTTTGTTAATTACTTTTGGTGTAAATATTAATTAGTTTTTTTTCCTTCTTAAGAGTTATGCCTTTAGGCAAATTTGATAAATATTTGATGTATTATTGTTTCAAAGATAAATTACTTGCTGAGTTATACAATTTTTGCTACATATAAAAATTTATTTCTTTTATGATCCGTCTGGTGTAAACCACTGCAAGCTTTGGTTGTTTATTTAATACTAAGTTACGCTGTGCATAGGCGTCGATGTACTTTTTTCTTTTATAAACACAACGGAAGGCCTTCCCTTGAAATGAGGAAATGTGTAAGTTTTGTTTAATTAATCTTAAAGAGAAACACCATGTGGCTTGCTAACGGTATTTAATTAAATTTCTTTTTGTACATTTGGGGTATCTATATATATATATATATATATATATATATATATATATATATATATATATATATTGTTTTTGTGTGGAGTAAATAGATCCACACCCTCAACTATTTGCCTTTAATTTTTATAATAAAATATATTTGTTTTCTTTCGTACTACAGCAGGGTTACTTATTTCTATTTCCTCTTGCACATCCCTTCTCCTACCATCTCCTTGCTCATTCCTTTCTGCACCCCTGTCCAAGAGTCGGGACAGCGGTGAAGTGTTTCTCAATTAAGGGGAGCGGCTCTTGGCGCCGGCAAAATTAACATCCTTCTACTCTCACCCCGCCCTAATCCGACATTTTGAGCTAGTTCGGTGTGTTCTCTACCTGCGAATGAACAGAGATCCCTTTCCTTCTCCGTTTTCTTCCAGCTCCCCTGTTACACACGTAACAAAAGCAGTCCTAGATATTAAGAGAGCATTAGTCACCTTTCTAGCTAAGTAACAAATGTCGGAATAGCCTGGACAAAGGTAAAAGAAATACTACGAATACCCGCAAAACATGGCATATTCTGGCTATAATTCAAAAAGAAATAAAAATTTCTATAATTAAAGATAAATAACCTAATAGTTCTTATTTTACAGGTGAAAACAATGAAATAAATCTTTAGTCTGGATAGCTCAGAGCTAATTGGTATTCTTATACCATAATAAAATACCATATAAAATGTCCAGATTATTTCATACGCCACCCACAAGGCACATGAGCATGTATGCCTAAACTATGCAAGCAAAGTTTTGAAAAATCGAGACAGTCAATAATACATTTAAAACAAATAAAAATAATATAAATTCAGAGCAGTAGTTTACAATTCTAACCAAGTGAAATAAAATTTAGCATATGTATAATTGACCTAGTCCGAAAGTACATATAACGATTAGTTTATTATTTTTTAAAAGTGAATACTTATCAAGATATAAATTAATTACTAGCTAAAATGTTCGCCCCAATAAGTAAAGTATCTGAACATTAAGATAGGTTCTAGTATTGGTTGTTTTCACAACAATTAATTATGCACAAAAGCAATAAGCCGTTTAAAAGTACAGATAATTTGACACTTAGCTTGGACTCTTCAGATGTTTATCCTGGTATAGAATCTAAGGTGGTCCAGAATATGTTAGAGTGTATTCTCATTGTACCACTTCCATCTAGTGTCAAATCTTAGCACAGTAACAGATAGGCATTTCCTAAGTTTCTAAAATCGTGATATGGTAGTCGGATCCAACGATAATTGTAGTTACTAGTTACTAGGTACCTCTGTAAATAATTACATAAAACTACAGAGAAAGCACTTACCTTAATGAAGTAATAATTACAGAATATTAATACTAAATTCAGGCAATGTAGAAGGTAAACAAATACAAGTTTAATAACAGATAATGTCTGTGTTTCGAAAAGCGAAATTAGTTTACAACCCCCCTGGAATAGATAAATGAGAGCTAGCGAAGATTAATAGTTACACTCTTAACCTGACGAGATAGCAATAAGATAACCGCAGCGAGTACTGCGCCCCTCCAGTGAAAGCACTAATAGGTTATGTTCGTAGACCAAATAGTTAATGGGATTTTTCCTTTAAAGTCACTAATTATTTAAAAACGTGTTCATGGCTAAAAATCGAATAATGTTTTAAATCAGAAACAGAAAAGCCTCACCTAACATTTTATTGCTAATAAATCCGCTTAAAGCGCATGGGGCAATGGTATACAAATAATCATTTCATGAACTGAAGAATAAATAAAGCCGACGCACGTCAATGGATTAAATAAATTCCGAAAATTCAGTTTTGTTAGGAAAACAAAACGTAGCCATTAAAATTCAAACTCAAAAATAACATTGCACTTGAACTTTTAACCCGGATATAACAGCTGTACAACAGTGGCCCCAGATCGTGAAATAAGTTTTAAGTACAAGTGACCATCAACATTTTAACAAATTAATACAGAAGTTCATTTAATTTATAAAAGTAATATATTTAAGAAAATACTGAATAACGAAATTATTTTAACACATGATAAAATTTAATTGATGTTGCAGCATAAGTAACGAATGTAGCAAGGATAGAGTATAACGCAATATTTTATAAAACCGCACAAGGGGGATCGCGCAGGTTAATTGATAGCCAAACCTCTAACAACAAATAAAAATTATTCTGACAAATGTCTGGTACGTCTTTTTCATAAATTAATGTCAAAAAGAACTCAAAATATTCAAACTGATTGTTTATTTTTAACACCTAATCCATATTGGCAGGATATGTAAGGGGTGGTGCAAGAATCTCTTGGTAGGACAAAACGAAATAGGAAAATGGCCAAAACATGCGGCCCAAAAGACTGGTTTGGATCCTAATGAAATAAAAAATTACAAACAATTCAAGTCGTTCTTCTGCTGTAACACAACTAACATGGTAGTGGAGTAGGTGAGCAACAGTTGTAAATGGTTTTAAAGAAATAAATTAATAAAATACGTAATAAGTTCTCCAAAAACACACATCGTCAAACTGACTGGAGATACAACCATTCACCACAATAGTGCCTTTGACTCTAGTCGGTAAATTCAAGTGGGTCAGTTCAATGATTTTGATTTGCTCAATTACCACAAAATCTGCTGTTATTTTCACTTAACATAAATAATAAAAATAAAATGTAAAACTAATAAAATGATCTCGGGCACCAAGTTATTTTTTAGTTATCTCGGAACAACTAAACCGAGTTAGTTAACAATAAAATTTATCAAAATGTAAAAAATAACAATATACAGTTATGTTTATTGACAGAAGATGAGAGAATAATAAATAAAATATATTTTAAAAACTAATTATAAAACCCTTAAAATACTAAAAAATCATTAAACATTATACCTGTACAATATATACTAAATCTTCCTGAGGATCCCTGGTATATTAAAAAATGTGATGTGGAAATGCATACCAAGATGACGTAATCCTTGTGTATTATTTAATTATTAATTAAATTATTGCAATCTTCGCAATAATAATGCTTTTGTTATCAGCCACACCCAAAACAGGAATTGTTATCTCTTAAAAATTTTCTTCTTTAAATGGTGTATCCAATATTTATTGCATTATTTTGAAGTTTTCAATGCAAAAATTGCAATCATAAAATTAAATGCGTATGCGACAGTGAAATTAACTGCGTACTTATAATGTAATTAAAGGGTAAATTGTTTTAATTTTTAGTGTAACGAGTTAAAAGATATCTTACCATATAATTAATGGCAATTTCACATAAATTTAGGGAAAACCCAAAAACAACGACGCTTCCTGCTTCGACATTAAACAGGAAGTGAAAAAATGGAGGCTTTCGAAGTAGATGAAGAGGTCGTGCGCCCAATGCCTTTGCGCATAGAATTAAGTCACGATGCGTTGCGCAACTCAAATGACCAGAAAACAATTTATGGGAATATACCTTTAAGAAAATGTGCACTATGAAGATATACAAATTAAGTTGCGTACCTCATATCTATATTTCAATAATTAAAATTTTCTTATACTTACAATTAAATGAATGAAAGACATTAAATTAAGGTATATTTTAATACAACACAAAAAAGGGTTGTTACACAGTTGTTAAAAATAACACGGTACTTATCTGCAAGCTCCATCAAACCTTATCTACAACTTGACGAAGAGCATCATACAACCGTAATTGACAGCTTAAGAAGAGACACTGTTTCCTCCTCTTTATCTCAAGGAAATTGTACATTTACCTTCAATACTACATCATTAATTACAACAATGGTAAACATCCTTAATCGTTTAATAAATATACTTACATACTTGTTTAACATTTTGCGGCATACTTTAAAAAATAATCACGCCGAATCACATTGATAGTAATTTTTGTTATAATTTTAACTAGATTAGCGCTCATTTCTGTTATTTTTAGGAGCAAAGATTCATGAATCTAGTTAAAATTATCAAAAAACTATCACCACTTTTATAATTACTGTTGAATATTTTGTAGAACACGTTCGGTAATGTGCTTTATTTTTGTTTAAATGTATAAAATAAACCTTTATCTATCCCCAAAAATATGTTTTTGCATAAATTGATTTTTAATCTTTCATAATTTGTACCTAAAGCTACAGATGGAATAGATAACCATTGATTGCAAACTCTAAATCAATTTTAACTGCTTGCAATATAATTTCGTTTACTCTTATGTTCGCTTGCAGTGGTTCTCTTGTTATAAGACTGAATGCCTTAGACGCTTAAAAGAAACCTTCATAAATAAGTTTTGTCGACAAGAAAATCTATTAACGCAAACCTGCCTATTAATACCTACACCATGAAAAACTACATTTATACATACACATATATATATATATATATATATATATATATATATATATATATATATATATATATATATATATATATATATATATATATATTACTTATTTGCCTTAGAATCGGAATCATTTTTAGGATACATTGCCGATTAAAAACTTAATATATAAACCTTTAGACAAGAAAAGAATATACATTTAAATTTTAATTTCAACACTAAAGCTTTAGTTCAAAAGTTTAGTGTAATATTTTATGTTAATTAATTCGGCTTGTTTGAAATCACCACATGGCTTCTATTTTACACTTACTAAAATCTTTATGAACTTTCCAACAACTTATCTACCGAAACACAGTACGTACTAAGAATTACATGAATGAACACCTAGCTTTGTTCAAAATAACCTTTGAATTGTTTTTTTTCTGATATAGATACTCTGCTTTGATCCTGACAGTACCTTCTATTCTTTTTTGTTCAAAATAAGGAAGGATAATAGGTTTTTTGTCGCTACCACAATATGTGTTCCATATTGGAGGGTATATTTTATCTACATGCACTCAAGTGTAAAATTGCTTAATTTAATCGAGCATCTAACAATTTAAATTTCCTTGGTCACATTAAAAGTATATCTTGAACTTTTACCTAATAAGTGTGCTTTGCAATCTGCACTTAGCCTTTAGTCAATAGATACACGTAAATAAAAAATAATCTTACAGAAAGTAAATTATTGAGTTGCCTGTTGACAACCAAAAATGTATCACTTATGGACAAAAAACTTTGACACTTAAAGTTGTCATTTAATACTTCTACACTACCCAATTAAGTAAAAGTGATGGCAATCAATATACGTGTTTGCCAATTGTAATAGCCAATTAAGATTCTGATGAACGATAACATTGAAACAATAATAGTCCCTCTCCTCTCCCTCTCCCTCTCCCTCTCCCTCTCCCTCTCCCTCTCCTCTCCCTCTCTCCCTCTCCCTCTCCTCTCCCTCTCCCTCTCCTCTCCCTCTCCCTCTCCCTCTCCCTCTCCCTCTCCCTCTCCCTCTCCCTCTCCTCTCCTCTCCTCTCCTCTCCCTCTCCTCTCCTCTCCCTCTCCCTCTCCTCTCTCCTCTCCTCTCCCTCTCCCTCCTCCTCCTCTCCTCTCCCTCTCCCTCTCCTCTCCCTCCCTCTCCCTCTCCCTCTCCCTCTCCCTCTCCTCTCCTCCCTCTCCCTCTCCTCTCCTCTCCTCTCCTCTCTCCTCTCCTCTCCCTCTCCTCTCCTCTCCTCTCCCTCTCCCTCTCCTCTCCTCCCTCTCCTCCTCTCTCCTCTCCTCTCCCTCCCTCTCCCTCTCCCTCTCCCTCTCCCTCCTCCTCTCCTCTCCTCTCTCCTCTCCCTCTCCCTCTCCTCTCTCTCTCTCCTCTCCCTCTCCTCTCCCTCTCCTCTCCTCTCCCTCTCCTCTCTCTCCCTCTCCCTCTCCCTCTCCTCTCCTCCCTCTCCCTCTCTCCTCTCCCTCTCCCTCTCCCTCTCCCTCTCTCCCTCTCCCTCTCCTCTCCCTCTCCTCTCCCTCTCCCCTCTCCCTCTCCCTCCTCTCCCTCTCCCTCTCCCTCTCCCTCTCCCTCTCCCTCTCCCTCTCCCTCTCCTCTCCCTCTCCCTCTCCCTCTCCTCTCCTCTCCTCTCCCTCTCCCTCTCCCTCTCCCTCTCCTCTCCCTCTCCTCTCCTCTCCCTCTCCTCTCCCTCTCCTCTCTCCCTCTCCCTCTCCCTCTCCTCTCTCCTCTCCCTCTCCCCTCCTCTCCCTCCCTCTCCCTCTCCCTCTCCCTCCTCCTCTCCCTCTCCCTCTCCCTCTCCCTCCCTCCCTCTCCCTCTCCCTCTCCTCTCCCTCTCCTCTCCTCCCTCTCCCTCTCCTCTCCTCCCTCTCCCTCTCCCTCTCCCTCTCCCTCTCCCTCCCTCTCCCTCCTCTCCTCTCCTCTCCCTCTCCCTCTCCCTCTCCCTCTCCCTCTCCCTCTCCCTCTCCTCTCCTCTCCTCTCCCTCTCCCTCTCCCTCTCCTCTCCTCTCCTCTCCCTCTCCTCTCCTCTCCCTCTCCTCTCCTCTCCCTCTCCTCTCCCTCTCCTCTCCTCTCCTCTCCCTCTCCCTCTCCTCTCCCTCTCCCTCTCCTCTCCCTCTCCCTCTCCTCTCCTTCCTCTCCTCTCCCTCTCCCTCTCCTCTCCTCTCCCTCTCCTCTCCCTCCCCGACTCCATTTTTTTTCTCTCTCTTCCCCATTCTCTTCGTTACCTTTCACTTCTCTCTAGTACTCTTCTCAAGAATGTCGCATAGTTTCCCACATTCCTCAAGTGATCCCTTAACTGAGACGGATGAACTGATGTACACGACATTATACCACCTCAGGTAAGGTAATGTGAGGGCAACGGAATAGCTCAGTGGTGTGGGCGGGGTTCGTGATACTGCAAAAAGGCACTCATCACAACTCCATACCGTCAAAATGAGGGAAGAATGTCAAAGAAACGCATATGTTAGATACATTTCTAGCGGGAAAACATCATGAACTAGATCTTAATAATGGTCTAACAGGAAACCATAATGTTCACTCAAAATAAAGTGAAAATGAAAATTACACAAAGTTCACCTAAACCTCATCGAAATCCTAAATTGCGATAATAAAGCTGATACTCTTCAAAGTTCCACGTAAATTTATTGTTTCGACTAACCAAGATATCTGATCAATACAGTAATTTATTGTTCAAGTTAAAACGTAAAATACGTCACAACAAAACTAAACGCGATCGAAAATTTATAAAGTCCTAATCGTCAATATTCGGGTCATAATTCCTAAATTCGAGAAATACACAGCTCATTACCAAAGAAATAAACAAACTGCTTACCTTTTTGGAAAAACTAGGTACTACGGTGTCTACAATCGGTAAGTCGATTCCTATAAAAATTGCGACTACTCGCAAAACTATCACGTGGAAAGATAGACAGCTGATAGGTCAACGACCGATTTACTTCATAATCTACGTTAAGGTATCACTTAAAGCATTCTTTAAAACGGACCTATCACCAAAATCGAAATAGCAAATACTCTAGTATAGAAATTCTCATAACGCATTACATTCAGGCTTTGGTAAAATAATAACGCCATTAATAATTAAAAAGTTACCATTATAAAATTTGCAAAACTCCAAACATTCTATAACTAAACTATACTGTATCTTGACTATAAACCCGGCCTTCGATCTTTTAAATTTGAATTCAACGTGATTAAAAAACTAGCGTTGTGGAGAAGGAAAAAGATTACAATAATATCATACAGAAATGAAATAATATCATATAGTCATTGACACATAATTTCAATCAACACTGGGTGTGTCGATGTGGCAGTTATAAAAAAAACACAGAATTTATATACCTAATAAATAACCAGGATTGATACTTGCAATCTCAGTTTCCCAAATGTATCTACCTTAAATTTTTAAATAACACCAAAAATAAATCGGAACAATAATAATATTTTCGTTGAACACAAAATTGACAATCAGTAATATGTGATTTTAGGTAGCGAAATCAAAATAAAATACAGTTAAATACCATATGACGTACGAATGAATACGCTTATACACAGAATTCAAATCTAAACGTTACTTAAATAAAATTAAACAAAACGCATATTCAGCCGTCTGAATAATACAAACAAACACTTGATTAAAATCACTCAAGTAAATTCCAGAAAGATGAAAGATAACCTGACAGTGCACATAATGGTCAATCGGGATTTCCCCTTCTTTCTTACAACAAAACGGTAATAACTCATTCCGGTATTTTTATCGACGGGCATCAGTAACTTCTTAATCTCAACTTACCTTTGCACAAATTTTGGAAAATCGTTCTTGGCTTCTTTCTATACATTTATTAAAAGGAATTTTAGATTTACAGGACGTAATTAAGCGTTCTATTTACAGCAATTTTGTTATTTGTTCGAGGGGCACTGTGTACTCGAAACTATCATTTGACTAGGAACTTGTAATTAATCCTCATAAACAAAATTCGATAAAAAAGTTCAACAGAATAAAGGCTGAGCACTTAATAAAAAACACTAGAACCAAATTCTATGCCCCGAAATTGTCACTATTGACAAACGAAATACAAAAGGTATATTACACCGGGGGTGTGTGAATCTCAATAATAACCCAACAAATAGAAACGGAAAATCCTCCTACGGTAGCGTTCGGTGCACCCTCTGTATTGCATAACTAATTCTACCTTACTCCACCAACCCCTTTCGGTACATTGCGAAGTCGCAAACAAACGAGAGCCTTTGCCCACATCTCAATCAACACTGAACACACAAATCTTTTAGTTTCGGCCAACTTCCAATCTATCCAAGCTAACCAATTATATAGCTCATGGCTTTAAATTACCATACGTGCTAAAAACGAAGCAAAACGTAATTGAATCCTACGAAAATGAGCTTTAAAGCCTCGTCTTTAGCCATCTAACTCTTTATGTTTAAACCAAAATTTATCAAAATAAATGCAACAGTTTGTCGCCTTTAACTTAAATTTGAAAACGATGAACCATGCATAGTAATAATTTTATATTTAATATAATATTGCATGATGTAATTTCAAATCCATTAATTACAATTGTCGATACCTAAAATAACTAGAAATAACCATAATATTTACACTTTCTACTATTCTAAATCTGTTTCAGTAAAATAGGAAATAAAATTATGGAACATTGGAACTGTGGCAGGATCTGTAACAAACAAAATGTACCCACGTATCACACAAAATTAAAAAACACCGAACGCGTCTCGATAGTTACCGTATCATCATCAGCGGTCGACCGCTGATGATGATAGCGTAGATATCGAAACGCGTTCGGTGTTTTTCAATTTTGCGTGGTACGTGGGTGCATTTTGTTTGTTAAAATATGAATACCCACACGTGGAAATAAAGCGTAATTTTACAACAGACTTCAATTTATTAAAGGCAACGAAACCGAGAAAAACTAGGTGAATGCTTGTGCATTACAGGACTTTCTTGCAAAATACTAAAAAATATATGGGGTATTTCTACATCTTTGAAATATTTAGCTACTTTAGAAATATTTAATAAAAACCAAAAACTGACCCTAATAACCCCCCCCCTCCACCGAGACATCCAGACAACATGGCCGATCTTGAAGTTGTAAAATGAGCTAATACGTCGATTTGGCGATAGTGAAAAAAAAGTCGATTACGTAACCTTCTATACCTACACATGTATATGTAGGTTTAAAGTTAAAAATAGATGTCTCGCTTATCTTTCAAGATAACTATGGACTGTTTCATATCATTTTAAAGCAAATTTCATTCCCTTTCGAATAAAGTAAGAATATGTGTATGTTACACCAGCAATACGAGGAATGTTTTCAATTTCCGGAAAAACCGGAAGTAGTGTTTTCAACAGGATAATATCATTTCATTAGCGTAAATGAACAAAGTTTATTTCCAAAATTCCAAGTTTGCAACCAAAATAATTAGAAAGTTATAACAATATCAATATTAAATATTTGAAAATTCACATCTCCTACAATAGTAGCTTTAGAAGAAGCAGGTTAGTTGCATTCATAAGAGTGGTTTGGAAAGAATTTTGTGTAAATCAATTTCGAATAATTGCTTAAGTTTGGCCCCTTAAATGTATGCAAACTTACAGTATAATTTATTACGTAAAGAAATCTCTTTAAAGAACCTTTATTTAACTACGCATATCTATTTCCAATTCTTTTATATCTTGAACGGCATCGGAAATGTATTGTACATATCCTTAAACGTTCTATACGAATAGTTCAACACCCATGGCTACAAATTTTAGCTACTTAACAGTTTGGGGAATAAATAGAGGATTTTGTGCATTTTGCTCAATCGTAGATTAAAGTGGGTCAGGTTCATAAAATTATCGATTTACCTTACTAACAAAAAAATATTTACATGTACCTAGATATGTTCTCTTCAAAATCGGGGTTGCTTCTTCCTGAAACTAATAGTTAAATACTCGGACGCCTACTTGTTTTTAAATATGGAATAAACAAGTAAACCATTATACAATAAAGTTAAAAGAAAGCTTCTACAATAACAAATTTTATTAACACAACCTATACTTAATTATAAAAAGAAATACTTAATGCTAATGTTAGTAACGTTATAACCTAATGAATAATTAAAATTGTGAGTAATTAATGGAATCAGAATACCTTATTCTTGGTCACACTAGATAACGAAATGGATGCATGCTGTCAGCGATTTTGGAAATTGTTGCGTAATATTACTTCAGGTTGAATTAAATCTGGGTTTGTATGCTTAATAATTCCCAAATGAATAAGTCTCACTTTTAATTAATCGTACTAATACCGTAACTTAGATTAACAGTTAAATATTTAATTGCGTCGATGTGTTTAAACGTGTAAAGGTGAAGTTAAAGTAAAAAATAAAACGTAAACATAAAAGTAATAATAAAAGTGCCTGAAAAAAAGCAAACCTCTCAAACTTTATAAAATAACTTTAAATAACTCACTATAAAATTTATAGCACTTTTAACAAAAAATATTTAACAGAGAAAAAATGGATGCTTACATCCACCTTAAAAATATTATCAACCAAGCATTGCCAAAGTAAAGTCTTTGCGCATGACATGTGAATTTAATGTGCAAACACTATGAGTACGAGTTCTAATTAAAATAATTAAATGCATGTTTTTATGCAACTAGATATGCAACACACGCTGCACGAAATGCACGTTAATTGCCTACATAGGGGTGAATTATTAACAACACGTTCGAAGTTTGTTACAATATATTTCTACAAAAAATTGTATATGTGACTAACTGAGGCGATATTCAATTTTGAAAGTTTAAAAAAAAATGCATATCATGCGAGTTATTGATGATCTGAATTTCAGTCTTCTAGGTATGTTAAAATTTGAAAATTTGCCCAAAAAGTAACACCCTTATTTTCACCACTGTATACCTATTACGTTTAAAAGATTGTTTTGTAGACATAATTGTCTCGTAGGACTTCACTCCAAATTTCATCAAAATCGTCCGTATACAAACACACGCGCGCGCGCGCACACACACACACACACACACACACACACACACACACACACACACACACACACACACACACACACACACACACACACACACACACACACACACACACAAACACACGCACAGACATTTTGAAAAAATGTCTTAAATTTTTTTCGGGTTCAGGGAGTCGTAAAACATCAAATTAACGCAACTTATTTTTTTCGATTTTTTTTCGAGCGCAATACGTTCTTGTTTATCAAGAAAGTAAAATTACGTAACTGATGCTCACAGAATTGGAATTCTAAATTTTAATTTGTAATAAAACTATCCCCAAATATCCTCAAATAATAAACAAAAGATAATTAACTTAATGCTCACGAAAATGTATACTCCTTTAAGTTCCATTTTTAACCAACCTTTCTGAAGACGGGCAGTAATGAAAGACCTAAAGTTCGATAAACAGCAATGGCACTGTGATGAGACAGATTCGACCAGAAAAGGAACCGACAAACACCAATACCAATGCTCTCCAGAACCTATTCCACCAGAATTAACAACTTTACAGTTCTCCAGAAAATACTACAGTTTCCTGTAGAATATACAATAGATGTGCTTTTATCTCTCTGCCAAGACATAGACGAAGAAAAAGGATACATCGGAAGTATAGACGATATAGGTAATGTGGCCAATACAGATAAAAATATATAGATTATATATTTTGATTCGAGGCATTACTTCTATCTTTCTTATATTAACACTAGCCAAGACAACAATCACTTTAGCATAGGCAAAAGCAAGTTATTCTGATTCCTGAAACCCAAGCCACATTATAACCCAACACACTTTAGTATGCACAAGACCATAGTTTGTTTCTCAGTTAGACCATTCACTTCAGGTTTGTTTCTTGGCTAAGTCAATGACCTTCAAAAGGTGATTGATACGTAGCAACATGAACATTGCGTCTCTTTCTATAGCAATCACATAAAATTTGCTACGATGCAGCTTAAATAAATTCTGTTATGGAGGTGGTGTTAATATTGCAAATAAGAGAGGTAATATTTATCTTATTAGCTGTTTGCTTAAAACAAATTTTAAATTAAGAACACTAAACTGTTCCAAGGTTTATAATTTTTTGGTTTAAAATGAAATTAAATAAAAATTAAGCGTAATCTTCAAATGTAGTTACTCGGCAATGCCCAAATTCCTTAAATTCCACTAAATCGATAACTCTAGGATACACACACTACTAGATCATTAATTTGTTATCCACGTAATTAATAGAAATATGCAAAAGCAAAATGATACATTTATAGCTGCAACATGTTACTACGTTAACAAACAGACTGAATATCTACCTTTCAAATCAGGTTCGTAAAACGGCCACTTCCACCATACACTCCCGACCCTAAAACACGACTTGCTACACTTTGTTTTTAATTGTTAAACGTAAACTTGGATTAAATTTATTATTCACAATTTCAAACCACCCTATATTAAAACCTTATATTTTAATGGTTTTCTCTAATCTCGTATGGACGTTCTGATTTGGCCAGGCTCGTTTCGTAATGCCAAATAAAATTTAATATCCTGTGCTGTTTTTGAATTAAAATGGATCTTCGTAAATGAAACAAAAGGAAGCAGTAACATTTCTAGTTTCATAAACTGCATCACTCACTGTGAAATGTTTACTTTCCTAATAATCGCTTTAGGGATGCACTTTTACTTCGTTAGCGACTACCCAATCTAGTAAAGAAGCTATAGAGGGTAACTGAATATATAACTTGTAAAATGGGTTTGAAAACCAATATCATTAGATTTATTTCTTCCACTACGATAACTTTGGCGAACTGTCTGACCTTAGTTTGGAATATTATTTGTCTATCAATAAGCGGTTCCTACTATTTTTTGTATAACCTTCATTCGTGGTACGTTCTAAAAGACAACTGTGTTAATTTGGTTATTTCAATAATTTCTTTTAGACCAGCGTAGATATATATGAACCTGCACATCGATACTGCGGTGGTTGACCTTTTGATACATAAGTAAAGCCAATGATTTTTAGTCTAGGATTCTCATACGTACGGAATCTATTTGAGCTAAGTGTTTCAAATTTATTTTACGTAAATATAATTACGAGTCACTATTTAACGAGCTAAAGTTGTGCGATCATGAAGTACTTTACAACTACGTTCACTTTTTTTAATTATAAATCTTTGTTGCCTTGGGTTCTTTAACGGCATGAGTACATAGTTTAGTCACTGACTGCTGATTTTTTTTCAGTTGCAACATATTGTTCTGATACTAAATAATACTATTGGTTTGATCAGAAGTGAGTTTATTCAACTCTTGACTTAACCCTGACACCTAACGCTGTCACGCACTTGTAAAAATTTGAACTGTCCAAAGAATGTATGTTGTGGTCTCACGCAACTTTATCAAATAAACGTTTTTTTAATCTAAAAACATGTTTATCTAAACTTTCCATCTTAATATTTTAAAAACTGTTATCTTAAAATTTTAATACATTGTTGCTTTACATTCTCTACCACGAAATGAGAGGCAGCTGTAATAATCAACCGATTTTGTTTCCAATTTACAATGTATTTTCATAATGTAGATGTGTATGTTATGTTTCATTCCACCCGACGTTTAAACAGTGTTGGCTAATCTATAACATTAAACGGTCTTGGAATCATCCAGTAACAATTTGTGTAGATCACATACTAAATATAATCGTTTCCACCGAATTTGATTGTGCTGCGTATTACTTGCTGCTCATACACTAAAATATTAATGAAGTATTGTTTAAACGTTTCTAAGTTAAATCCACATTTACTTTCCTACACCATATATTTATATAATATTAATATTTGTAACTTTTGTAACTGTAGACAGTGCCATTATGTACATGTCTCATTAAAGCTCTCAGTTCTTGTTATCAAAATATTTGTGTATTATCCATAGTTAAAACTTGTACACACCGCTATAATTTTTTATTACAACTCTTCATAATTATTTACCTTTATTTATTTTAAAGATAGAAACTTTACTGTCACGAGCATTCATTCTTTTATTATTGATGTTAAATAATAATTAATAATAATAATTCGAATTCGGATTTCTTTGTGTTTTAAGTTTTTTCATTACAATTACTATGTTTGATAAGGATTTGAAATTTCACAAATGATTATAATGGTGCGCCTGCTTTCTGCAGACAAAGAAGGCTTGTTAACTATATGAATTACATACACCAAACCTTCCCCATATTTGATATTTATCCCGCATTTTGTTATTTACCGTGATATTAAATATAGACGCATATAGTTGCCCTTTGTTAACTTAACTAATTTATTAATAATCATGGTAACATGGCTGAAACATGTCTCTATATTGCGTCGAGTTTATTTAAAATTTACATTTACTCTATATAGACTGAATAAGCATATTGTTTACTAGATACTTTATTTCTTGTCTGATTTATCTATTTCATTGTATATGTGCTAATTACATTCTTGTCTTTCAGCTTTTCTGTTTCTTTATCAATTTTTGGACCTTTATGGTTTTATTTTGAAAAGTTCATAGCGTCTTATTACTATTATAGCGCTCTAACTTAACATGTTTATAGTAGTCGAGTGCAAATAATCCTTGTTATGACTATGCAAGCCAAGCACTCTAATTACCTCGTAAGTAAGTTTAGCTAAAACGGATTTTAATTTGTATCAAATCTCAAATTTGTGTGTAATGGTCTTGTTTAGCTTATACTGTTTAGATGTAAATAATTATTTAAACATTTTTCTTGAAGCTCATTTTTTAACGTTTTAAAAAATACAGATTTGAGTGGAATTTAATGTTTAACCCGAGTAGATATTTTAATGCAAGTGGACGGTTTGCATTTTTCTTTATGCACACAATTATAGGATCTAACTTAACCCTACAGAAATCAATAGGTACAGATTTTTCTTTGTTTTTGCCGTTTTGTCTCATTGTGTGGAAATTGAGTAATATCTTTGTTTGCTTGTAATATAGAAATTAATTCAGTACATTAATGAATTTTATTATTTTAAAATTGAATGTGGAAAAGTATTTTGGCCAAGATATAATACAATTTTTTCGGAACAGTTACTTAGCCTGCTTGTGTAGCTTTTGTAAATATTGTTGAGAACTTATGTGACTAAGTTTACAGTAGTTGGTAGTGTTCCCTTATGTTTTTGTGCATTCTCTGAATTGACAATTTCTTGTTCATATTTTTTATCTTTGAGTGAAATTATAAGTTGGTCATTTACCGAATCTAGATACATTTAGAGAAGGGGGCAGATGCTAGTTCGACAGATAGATAGATCCGTTGAAGTATAGATGTTGAGAGTCAAAGTTGGGACTTTGGGAGTCGAGTTTGAGATTAAAACAATTATGATGTGGTTACGGAACATTGTTTCCGGGCCTTCGACGCTCAAAGGTGTTGATGATTAGATGCTGAAGACGCGTTCAGTCAATTTTATTAGGATTACACAGTGTCGGTGCTATGTTAGCGGTTCACTTTAGCGCGGTTATGGGTTATAGTTACACCCCTAACAAATTTTATTTGTTTATCGTATGCCGTTTGTATAGGAACCTCAAGTTCAATAAGTGAAGTAATTTTCTTGCTGTTATAACTTTTATAATTTTTAAATTAATTTTGCGGTAGAAATTCCGTTGCGATTGTAGTTTTAACGTTTCAATTTTGAGAAAGCTTTTCTTGTAGTAATAAAGTCAGTGGTTAGATTTAATTGAATTCTGAAAAATCGGAATTTTGCACGTGCAGTAGATAACACTTTTTGTTATTGTTATTTTTGTATGTGTCGGTGTTGCTTACGTAAGAAGAAGTGATTGACATTACTTCTCCTTGACATTCGCAAGGGCTGTTTTATATGTAACAGCAATACTAATTTTTTTTTGTTTTGTTTTGTTTTTGACAAACCACTGTTGTTTACGCCCCGCTGTTTGAATGTTTCATTGATTGTACTTGCCCTTTATGTACATGTTTGATGTTGTTTTTTTTAATCATAATATAGTTATTTGTAGTGTAGTTTTTGTGCATTTATTTATCTTTACTAAACTACAAGCACGTAGAGTTTATTTCGTCAAATTAAAGCCTTTATTGTTCAGATATGTAAAGCAAACTTCGTTGACTTACTTTGATGAATATGAAATGACGTTTAATTAAATTATGGGAACTTATAATTTTTCGATCGCGTTTCGTTTATTCTTGTTGTGACGTATATTCATTTTAAATTGAATAAGTAATTAACGTGTTGACCAGATTCATTTTCTTTTGTTAATTGAGTAAATGCTTTACGTGAAAATTTGTACCGAAGGTATATAATGAATTTTGAGTATGTTTTCGCAATTTTTATGGATTTTAAAAGAAGCTTAAAATTTTACTTTGTAACAAACTTCGTACGTGTTGTTAATAATTCATCTCTCTATAGGCAACTAACGTGCATTTCATGCCATGTGTGCTACATATCATAGCTGCATAAAACATAATTTACTTATTCCAAGTGAAGCCTTCCACTCATATCGTTTGCACATTCAGTTTCAGACATGTTCATGCGCAAACACATTTTGGGAGCGTCGTTTTTTGTGCGATACTGAAAGGTACTAGAGCATCCATTTTTTCTCCGTTAAATATGTTTTGTTAAAAGTGCTGTAAATTTTACGGTGAGTTTATTTGAAGTTATTTTACAATGTTTGAGACGTTCGCATTTCAGGCCCTTTTACTTTTACTTTCACTTCTGCTTTTTGTTTTTTAATTTTTACTTTAACTTCACCTTTACTGTTACTTTTCACACGTTTATACACATCTACGCAATTAATTATTTTACCGTTAATCCAATTTACAGTATTAGTATGATTAATCAAGAGTGAGGTAATTACCTTCGTTCATGGGAAGTGGTATTCTAAAACCCCTTAATCCTGCAAATGTATTCATTTGGGGAATTGTAAAGCATACAAATCCAGATTTATTTCAACCCTGAAGTAATGTTACGCAACAATTTCCAAAACGCTGACCAACCATGCAGCTATTTCGTTATCTACAGTGTGACCAAGAACAAGGTATTCTGATTCCATTAATTACTCATCATATTAGATATTCATTAGGTTATAACGTTACTAACTTTAGCATCAAGGTATTTCCGTTTATAATTAAACATAGGTTGTGTAATAAAATTGGTTATTGTAGAAATTTTTTTTTAACTTTATTGTATAAAGGTTTACTTGTTTATTCTATATTTAAAAACAAGTTGGTGTCCGAGTATTTAACTATAAGTTTCAGGAAGAAGCAACCCCGATTTTACAGCGAACATGTCTAGGTACATGTAGATATTGTTTGGTTAATAAGGCAAATCGATCATTTTATGAACCTGGCCCAATTTAACTTACGACTGAGCATAAGGCACAAAATCTTCTAGTTGTTACTCAAACTGTTAAGTGGTTAAAATTTGTAGCCATGGGTGTAGAAGTATACTTACAGAACTTAAGGGTTTTACAACTTAAGTGTAGTTGAGCTTTACGTAGATATTTTTGAAGTAAAATTTCGGGTTAAGGTGAGTGTTTTCCCTTCGAGTAAACATTATAGTTTCCTGTTAGTCCATTATTTTAAAATTTAGTTTATGACGTTTTTACCGTAATAAATCTATTTAACAGGTTTCCTCTTAGTGGCATATTTTACTAATTTGGACTGAGTACGAACCGCGCCCACACCACTAAGTTATGTTGGTAACATGCACTTTACCTTTACGGGCTAATGTCCTAGTGAGTGTTATGCCCGTAACAGCTTGTTGAATAGTACATCTGTCCGAATTTTTAGTAGAATTATAACCCGTACCACTAAGCTGAGGTGTAACTGTGTTTTTTTCGGTTACACTTACACAATTTCGTATTCAATAAAATAAATTAAGTGCACAATACATAACGAAGGCATATTCATTTCGTTTGTTTGGTTCACTTCTTCGCTGTGTTAGTTTTATTACTACACAGTGTCATCGTTTGAAGGCTTTGTTCTATGCCTGAAAATTTAGCATTTTAACATATGATTAAAAAAATACTTTTAAAAAATGTTTCTTGTATTATATTCATTCATTAAGCTTACTGTAACTTGATTAAGCTTCTTAGTTTTCGTGGTAATCTTGGTGATGTAGAAATTTAAAAAGTGCACTTCCACGTCATAAACGTTTTTATCTGAAACAAAAGATGACATCATGATACATACATAATTCACCGTGAAAAGCTGTACAAGCTTTGAGCTCTTAGGTTCAATGCTCGTGCAATTTATCGTACGTCATGAAACAAAACACAGTTCGGTTTCGTTAGATGTACTTTAAAAACAAATAACTTACAGTAAAGCAAACGTGACATGGAAATTCAATCGGCTCCTAAAGAATATTTACTTTTGATTATGGAGCTAGAATTTTCTAAGTTCTAACAAATATTTATACACTATAATAGTAAGGAGTCAAATACATTTTGCTTTAAGACTAAAAAAATAAATATCAACGTAGTAAATTTAATTCTCATTTACTTATCAAAATCTCGTCAAGTAACGTAATATTCAACAAAAACCCTTTGTTGAATATTTATATTAGCTAAACCTTCATACCTTATTCAGAATTTTTGTTACAGTGATAGCCTACTTTTTACATTCCAACTGACGCATACATATGTAGGTATAGAAGGTTATGCAATCGACTTTTTTGTCACTATCGCTAAATCGACTTAGTAACTTTTGGCCAAGTTTCGCCAAGATCGGCCATCATATCTGGATGTGTGTGTATGGATGTACGTGAGTAACCACGATAACTCCAGAACGAAAATATCTACGTTCTTAAAATTTTGTACTTAAGCTTTTTCTTATTTTGGGAAAAATCCAGCGGCGGAGAGGCGGGATTTATTAGGGCGGATTTTTTGGTTTTTATCAAATATTTCTAAAACAGCTACATATTTCAAAGATATAAAAATACCTAGATATAGACATTAAACATATCAATTAATTATGTTCTATGCAATTTTTTGATTCCACAAGTAATTTAGCCGCAAAAAAATTCCCCAAGGTGGAATTTTTCCAGTTAATTCCGAATTACTTCCGATTCATTTTATAAGACAAAAGTGTAGACATACCAAGAAAATTTAATTTTACATAACCTTTCTTTACAAAGTTGCTTAATATAAAGCAAAGTAAGTCTGAACTTTTAATTAAATATGAACGAAAATGGTTAAACTGTATTATTGATATATTATAGAAGCGGGCGGCTTTAGAATTTTTTTTAAGTTAACGTGTATTTATGTCTATGAATCTCTACCTGACATGAAGTTTTACACGTCATTCCAACATAGATTATTGTTTTTGTTTCCACAATATTGCCTGTTTTCGTTATGAACGTGTATAAAAAAGAGGTTGTATAGTTATACTACAAAATTTATAATTAAAATTATTTCATTTCTTTAAGTTTTTAAGTTAGCATCTATTATCTATTAACCTCTGCCTGACATGAAGTTTTAAATATGACATAGATTTATGGTTTTTGTTTTTACAATGTTCCCTATTTTCGTGATGAACTTATAAAAGAGGTTGGCTAATTATCAAAAAAAAATTTCATTTCTCTTAATTTCCATTTTATAGGTTGGAAGGTCGTGTGGTGTTCCACACCATATATTTCACATCCAACCTACATACACATATGTAGGTATAGAAGGTTACGCAATAGACTTTTTTTCACTATGGCTAAATCGACTTATTAGCTCATTATACAGCTTTTGGCCAAGTTTCGCCAATATTGACCATTATGTCTGGAGGTGTTTCTGTATGGATGTACGTTAGTATCCACGATAACTTCAGAAAGAAAGCACCTACGTACTTAAAATTTTGTGTTTCAGCTTGTTCTCATTTCCCCTGGAGCTGATTAGATTTTCGGAGAAATTCAGCGGCGGAGAGGGGTGTTTATTAGGTGCAGCATTTGGTTTTTATCAAATATTTCTAAAACAACTGCATATTTCAAAGATATAAACATACCTAGATATAGACCTTAAACATATCGATTCTATGCAATTTTTTGACACGACGCGTAATTTAGCCGCAAACAAATTCCTAAGGTAGAATTTAAGTGTTGGATACATTTTTTTTAATATCTGAATAGCGATTAATTTTATCAGAAAATGTGTGGACATATTTTTTCAAGAAAATTTAATTTTACATAATATTTATTTATAAGGTTTTTTAATATAACGCAAGGTAAGTCTAAAAACTAATTAAATATAAATGACGATGGTTAAACTGTATTATTGATATCTCATAGAAACGGGGGGTCTTTGGATTTTTTTTTAAGTTAACGTACGTATATTAATCTCTATATGTCATGGGGTTTTAAACGTCATTATGACATAGATTATTGTTTTTGATTTTACTGTGTTGCCTGCTTTCGTTACGAACGTATAAAAAAGAGGTTAAATAGTTATCCTGACCCAAAATATCTGGTGTGGTACACTACACTACCTTCCTACCTATAAAATGGAAATGAAAAGAAATGGAATAATTTTAATAACATTTTTTAGGATAATTTTGCACCTCTTTCATGATAAGTTCACTACGACAGTAGGAACTTTGTAAAAACAAAAACAATTACATACGTCAAACAGACGTTTAAAACTTCATGTCAGACAGAGGTTAATAGATATCTAGATGTTAACTTAAAAAATTAAAAGATAGGAAGTAATTTTAATTATAAATTTTTTAGGATAACTATGCAACATCTACTTCATACGTTAATAACGAAAACAGGCAACATCGTAAAAACATAAACACGAATCTGTCATAGTGACGTTTAAAACTTCCTATCAGATAGAGATCAATAGAATAAATACATGTTAACTTAAAAAAGAATTCCAAAGCCGCCCGTTTCTATAAGATGTAAATAATACAGTTCAACCATTTTCGTTCATATTTAATTAATTTTTAGACTTACCTTGTGTTATATTAAGAAACCTTAAAACTAATTCCTTTAAAAATATGTTTACACTTTTTCTTACAAAATTAATCGTTATTCAGACATTGAAAAACTTTAACCAAAACTTAAATTTTACTTTAGGAATTTTTTTTGCATTTAAACTACGCGTCGTTTGAATAAATTTCATGAAGCATAATTAATTCATACGTTCAAGGTCTATAGCTAGGTATTTTTACATCTTTGAAATATGCAGCTGTTCTAGGAATATTTGATAGAAACCAAATACTTCCCCTAATGAACCCCCTCTCCGGAGCTGGATTTCTACCAAAATCTAATTAGCTACGAGCGAAATCAATACAAGGTTAATTACAAAATTTTAAGTATGTAGGTGTTTTCCTTCGTTGATACTAACATACATCCATACACATAGACACACATGCAGACATGTCGATCTTGGCGAAACTTGGCTAAAAGTTGTAAACCCTGCTAATAAGTCAATTAGCGGTACAGGTCTACAAAGCAAATTTCTGGTAGCCCTTGAGTTTGTTACCTTATGGATCGGGGTTTTAAACGACCTCACTATTTTATGAATAAGTAATTAACATGTAATAGGATGGTTATAATCGTTTGTATTATACAAAATAATATAAAATAATTCAAATCCTATGTAATAAATGAAATAAACTTAAAATATCTTGGATAAATAACAAAACAATAAATAATGAAAAATAAAAAGCAATTCTGGTTGGTCCTCTTTCTATCGTTACTAAGGATACCACTGACAACTTTTCTTTGCGCTCGTCTCTGCTTCTATGAGTGGAGGTGTAAAATATCTGATTAACTAAATGTTGTTTTTTTAATTGAAATGAAATCTTAAAAAAATGTTAATTAAAACGGTATGGGTCATGTGGGTGTATCAATGTTTTGGTGACGTGATGTGGTGGTTACACGATAGGTTACAACAGGTGAGTGTGTTTAGTATTATCCTAATTATGAAGAAAATTTGGTTAGGATAGGGACCATGTGGTTTTGAAATTGGGACTTCTAACCCTGTATAATTAATCAGTTTGATATTAATTAGGTATGCCTGAATTAAATATAAATCAGTTGGGTGTACTTTTATGACTGTGAATTGATCTGGAGTAGTATCGCAGAAGATGTACGGAGGTAATGGAATAACGGCTTTAATTATGATTATCTTTAAGTGGGGTGGATAATTTAGTCCTGAGTAGATGTGAGGGTATATGTAAGGTGCCTCTGGCAAACTAAGTACTACGTACCTTAGGTACATTTATATACCGAACAAAAGCGTTTTACATCAACGTGGGTCCGAAAAGGGTTGTTGTAGGAATATGTGATTCATGAATGTAAGAGGTGAATGATGGTGGTGTAAAAAATGTGGTAGGTTCTAGCAAGACAGGTAGATCAGATTTTTGGGTATTAAAAGGATGCTGGTCTCGTATGAGTGCAAAATATGTATAATGATGAACAGGTATGGTATTAAAGTAAAAGTCGAGTAAAAGTTAAAAGTGGAAAGTGAGTGTTATGTGGGTGCGTCAATATTGTTGAGGTGGTCGGTTATTTATAGGGGAAATGCAGAAGGTAGGAATAGGAATGGCAACTGAAAACATTTATGAACATGATAATACAGTTGTGGAAATAACTAGGAAGTAAGGTTTGATAGGACTTATGTACTAGGACATGAAATTTTATGTAAAGGATTTGCAGGATCATTACAAATTTAGCGGCAGTGAAAAAAAGTCGATTGCGTAACCTTCTATACCTACATATGCATATGTAGGTTGGAAAGTAAAAATTATAATTAAAGTTATTTCATTTCTTTTAATTTTTTAAGTTAGTACTAGATAATAATAATAATAGTAATGTCTTTATCGGGTTCAAAGAGTACAAATGAAATTAAATGTAATAATAAATTTAAAAGAGAGAATATTGAAGATATACAAATAAAACAATAAAACGAAAATGTACCCTTACGCCCAAAGGCGCCGTTCACAAAGAGGGAACGAAAGTTCTTTATATGTGCTCTACCACTTACCCCTTAACTGCATATGCACTAGAGTAAAGCATTGCAAAAGTAACAAATTAAAACCAATAATCAAAGTGTTGTTGAGATTATAATGTACATTAAAAATTGATCAGAATAATAGTAACTTATTGACTGGAATATTAAATTTGGATAATGATAATGGTTTTAGATCCGGTGGTAATGAGTTGCAGATGACGCAAATCTTGTAACTAAATGACCGTTTAAAGAATTGCAGATTGTGAAAGGGAACCGAAATTATATCTTTGTGCCGGATGCTAATATTGTGGATATCCGTCTGGAAAGTAATTTTATTATAGAGGTGTCTTATACAGTATTACTTTATGATAATGGTAAGATGAGTGGAGAAATTCGACACTTATTCATGTTTAGCCACTGAACAATTTTAAGCTTGTCTGATATATGTTGGTATTTTTTACATTCAAAAATAAGTCTGGCGCAAGAATTTTGAACGACTTGTATTTTGCGAATGTATTCTCTAGAAAGACATGGTCCATAAACAGAACTACAGTACGTGAAATGTGACGTCACCAGAGATTTGCAGAACATAATATTCGAACTAAACGATAAAGTATTTTTAATACTGTATATGTAGCGTAAATTTGAAAATGCCTTTTGAATACAGTTTTTAATGTGTTGTTCAAATTTTAGATTGACATCAATCATAAGTCCCAAATTCCTCGCAACATCCACAAATTCTATCCTACAATCTCCAATTTTTATATGAGCATTTGAGTACATCTCATTCCTTAATTCCTTGTCATGATGAAAGCCAAACAACATTGGCTTGAACTTGCTGGGGTTTACAAATAAGGAATGTTCTGCAGCATAAGTGACAAAGTTATTTAAATCTCGATTAATTTCGCTAGTTGCTCTATGTAATTCGGTTTTATGGAATGAGTAATACAGTTGCGTGTCGTCGGCATAAAGATGATAATTAAAAAATTTTAGTTTATTTATGATGATGGATGAGTAGATTCAAAACAAAAATGGACCTAATACTGAGCCTTGTGGTATCCCACAGATGGCTTCTTTTATAACTGAATACGTGTTTCCATGACGAACTTTTTGACACCGTACAATTGGGTAATTAGACATCAACAAAATTGCTAATAATAATTCATGATTGACAGTGTCAAACACTTTGGAGAAATCTAATAATACTAAAATAGTACCTTTGTTGTTGTCAATTGCCGATTTGATATCATCAGTTACTGATAAGAGCGCCATTTCACATTAATCTCCCTTACGGAAACCGGATTGCTTATTGGGTAAGATCTGATGTCGCTCTACGTAACCTTTAATATGAATGAAAAGAATTTTCTCAAAAATTTTAGAAACCACTGGTCAGATACTAATAGTCTTAGATCAGAAAATATTTTGGTATCCGACATTTTACAGAGGGGAACGATAACGGATGTCTTCCAGGCGTCAGGGAATATAGAGTGCTCTAAACAATAGTTTACCATATGTGTAATCACAGGAATTACGTCATCTGCTCCGCTACTATTGGGACGTACATAAGTAACTGTATTACTAATATCAGAACCAGTTACCATTTTAAAAGAAAATTTAGTGGTGCACCTGGAAATCACATTAGAATTATAATATATCGCTAATTCGGGATTAGAATTTGAGTTATTTTGAGCAGAGGTGATAAAAAAGTTATTTATATTGTTAACATTATTTAAATGAAAAGGAAGCTGTACATTAGAACGTTTATGGCTAATTCCCAATAGCGACAACTCACGATAAACATTGGTACTTTTTTTCTCTAAGAATTGCTTTATTGGTAAAATTTCAATGTGCCTCCAATGTAGTATTAGTGAAACTATTTAATGTTTTATTACGCAGCTTTATAAGAATTTTAACATTTTCAGAAAGCCATGATTCTGGTTTTTTTGTAAATCGCGATTTTTTAAGTGGGAAATAAGTATAAAAAAGATTTAATGTAATGCCGTTAAAAAGGAATAATTTACCAATAATATCACGGCATCGATATACATGACAACAGCTAACGTTTATAAGATTACATTGAAATTTCGTGGTGTCAACTGTTTTAAAAAGTCTATACTGTAGAATTTGTTCAGAGTAAACACACCCATCAACATTCATTTCCCCAAATATTACAGCATGATCGGAAATTGAATGGTGCAGATCAACGGAAGATGATCTAACTAATGTAGAATCGCTGACTAAAATATGATCGATAAGCGTGCTGCTCGATTCTGCCACCCTCGTAGGCTGATAGGTTGATTAATAACTTCCACGATGTTAAAACTATTTAAAAGTTCGAGATATGACGTTACACCAGTCCATTAATCTCTGTCTGACATGAAGTTTTAAACGTCTGTTTGACATAGATTATTGTTTTTGTTTTTACAATGTTGCCTATTTTCGCAATTGACTTATTATTAACGAGGTTGCATGATTATCCTAAAAGAAATTGTAATTATATTTTGTAGGTTGGAAAGTCGTGTGATGTTCCACACAAGATATTTTAGGTTTATTTAATGGGGATTTATTTGACATCTTATGGTATCAGCGACTTCTTTTTGTCAGTGGCAAAAGTAATTGCTCATTGATTTTGTTAGCGTATACCATTAAAGCGTTTTCTTGATCCTTGTGAAGAGTTACTAAGCTTAGAATGAAACGGGAAGTGAAAATTGCCATAATAATTACATTCACGTTAATCGGATTTCTTACTTAAATTTTAGTGGTTTCCGGAAAATATTATTTCATTAAAAACTGAAGTGAATTTTCGTAAAGAAGATTTGTGTTTCTCAGGGATACATTTTTGTAATATATATTGGGATGTTATATATATGATGAATGAATGATATAATAATATAATTTACTATATATTTAAATTTAATTTAATGTGGGGATAGGAGAATAAAATTATTATAAATAAATAATTTCAATATGGGGATAGGATTAATGTTTAAATTGTAAATATCAATATAATGATATTTTATAATTATATTTTTATGCACCGGACTAGCTCAAATCTCAATGTGGGGATAGGGTTCAGAATTTAGTGGGAAATTATATTTGATTCGAATATAATTATGTGAATTGCCCTTTACGGAAAATATCATATATGTAAAAAAAATATATATCTGAACACAATTTATACTTTAACGCATGCGTTGTAACGTTACTGAATAAAATTATCAAATGTCAAAACTGTCAAACAATGACTTGTTGATTTTATGTTTATGCTTTTAATTGAATTTAAAATTTGGAAATAATTTAAAATTTTGTTTCTTTTGCAGGTGTTTACACAAGTATTATTTAAAAATATACACCTATACATATAACCAATAATAATTGCAGGAAATCAATCACAACAATGAACACAATAGATAGGGTTATAATCAAAAGTAACTCACATATAAATGTTCCAAATTCAAACTGATGTCTTTACACAGGTTGTTCCAATTAGATGCAGGAACTTTCCAATATTATCGAAGATCTTTATGTATGAATTCTTACTGCTACCATTTACCCACAAGCTGCTAACTGGTGCTCGGGTTGTTGATCACGTTCGCTTCCGTAACTGGTAATATTTCTCCTTCAATACGGCTTCACTCCAACGACAAATTTTAACTCGATAATATTTTATTTAAATATATTAATGCTTTCTGTATGTATCGTTTATATAATGTTTACTGGTTGTCCAAGGTTTAAATTAATGTCACTTTATTTTAGGTTCCGGCTCAAATGTAAATTATTAAAAGAAATTCGCAGCAAGAAATAAAACACAAATGACAAAAAATGATTACGATTTTATTTTGGTAAAACGTAACCAACATTCAAGTTCAACACAACGAAAAATTTAAACGTACAACAAAAATCGTCACAAAAATTATTAGTTCGTAATGAATTTTACGAAAACGCACAGGTATCGGTAACCGAACTTATATATTTAAATTATTGTCGGTATAAAAACAATTGCGCCTGAATACTCGTCTCTCCGTTTTTTATTAACTTTCTCCCGATGATTATTTAGGTTAGAAACATTTACTTGTAACACAAAAACACAACACTATTTTAACCTTTTCAAAAAAACTGACAAATTATAGAGAGAGATTTCCTTCCAGGGCAATTCATTTTATACCCTTTTGGTTGTTACTAAATCTTCAATTTTTTTTTAGCAAATCTAAATATGTAACCATGTTTCTGATTAGTTGAAAAAATTTACAAATTTAACTAAAATAGAAATTTAGCCATATCTTTCTTATACAATTACGGATTCAAATTCTAATGACAGAAATGAAATCTGTGTAAAATTACGAATAGATAGATATCCCACAAGATATTGTTCCTTCAAATATTATGCAAAATGACCTAATCTAATTTAAATTTGCTTATATCTACCTACACTTAATTTAATTACATATATGCAATCCTGATAAAATTTAGCATAGGAAAACACACATTTAAAGTCCAAAATCGTAAATTTAAAGGAATTTTATGTTTATCTAGAAAAATTACAAATTCAACCCCAATTTCATGAAATTTTGCGCTGAAATGCTTTGTACACTTTATATTGCTACGAAATATTGAGAAAGACCTCCTAATAATCACTTTAATAATATAATTTAAGCCTAATATAATCAAAAAAACTATAAATTTGTGAAAAAACATAAAATTTAAAACATAACCAAACTTAATTCTAAAATTACAAATAACTTACTTTTAAAAACGTTTATGTAACTCAAAATGTTACTCTAATAACTTGTAATAACTGTCTTTATTGTATTTAATGTTCATTTCACTTGCATTGTATAATTGAATGTTACATTAAGAAGTCATATCGTTTAATACACTTTCTTGAAATTCCACTATAAAAATGTATCTACATGTAAATCTCTTTGTGTGAATATGTTCTATGCACTGTTCTTAATATTTAAATTGTATCACTAAGTTTGTCACAGAATCGCTTCCAAAAATATGTGAGAAATGATCACATTAAGTCCATATTATAACCCTTTCCTAAATTTTACCAAATTTCCTGCACTCTCAACTACTTATACAATATCCCTAATATAAATCTATCTTTACACTTTGTGTTAAACACCTGTAAAATATTCACATGCCAAAATATTTTCGAAAAATTGAAATTTATTGAAACAAACTAAAATACTGAATTGAATTTACGGAAATAAGTTTATTTAACATTACTGACATTTTTGTTGGAAGCACAATGCTTTTTATGATTAAATCAAATTGTATAAATGTTATTCAGATTATTTTGCCCATAACAAATCCACTTTCTACCCATCGTGAACCAAATTATATCAAATAAATGTCTCGCACATGTATCATTCTTGAAATCACCCTTTTTTTTAAAGAAATTACTAGTTAAACTGTCCGATCCTTGTCTTACTCCTATCTAAACATCTCAATATATATATATATATATATATATATATATATATATATATATATACTCGTAATGAAACATCAAAAATTTGAAATTAGATAGCTTGAATTTTGTGAAAAAATGATCGTAGTATTCAGGTAAATTTTTTAAATCTTTCTATTAAAAACCCTATTTTTATAAATTTTGATATACAACGTTCCTAAATTTTTTGTTTCATTACTTGTAGTTAAAATTATGTTACATTTATAACATATCCAGCCAAAACTGTGGTGTCATGTTTAACTGGTACATCCAATTTGTGTTGTATTATTCTATTCTTTAACGTTTTATAAAGAAGTGCCTATGTAAGTAATGTTGCAATTTTCGCAAGGAATTTGGTATACTGTTTTGATAATAATTCTCTTTTGAGCTTTCATTTTAATTGTAAATATAAATCTTTACTAGGTTAAGGTACTGGTTATATATTAATTTTAGCAAGGCGTCGAAGCACTTATTTGTAAATGGCATTGGAACATAATGAACTTTGTTAGGTATTTCTGTTTCATTTCTATAATTGTTATAAGAAGAATTCACTTGTTTAATTGTATTTAAAATTAATCATTCTTTATGAAAGTGGAAACAATTTTTTTAATTTTAAAAAGTCAATATTTTAAGTAAAAAATGACAATAGCATTTACAATAATATTACACTTCATAATGTAACGGTCTTAGAGTACGTAAGTTTTGGATTAGATGTGAATCATACTTACACTTTACCTTACAATTTTGAAAGTTTTATGTACCGACTTTTAGGCAACACACACTACCTCAGGTCACTTGTAAGGAACGTACATATTGCTATAAAAGTTGGACGTGGCAACAAGTACAAGAATGCTCGAGTTCAACATCAAATTTAAAAATTTCTGACAAATAAGAAATATCTAATTGGTCAAAAAGGAAGTTTAAAACAAATCGTGTGGTTCTTTAACGTGAGGTGATTTTGATTAATTACCGTTTATTAAATTTATGGTTTAATGAAACAACGTGCATGAAATCTCTCTGTAATTTTGCAAAATTCAAATTATTAGATACATTTCAATTCAAGCTGGCTTTTATTTTAGGCTTTATTTAATACTATACTAAGAAGAATTTGTTTTTCCGTTTAATATAGATATAAGTTACGTTAAGCACTGCATGCCTTTTGTTCTTCAGGAGGTAAGTCTCCAATCTTTTACATTCTTTATGTTATTGTTGATATATTTAAAATTTGCATAATTACTGCGGGCCTCGTAATTAAGACTTTAATTCATTTAGGTTTTCTTTTCTTGTGGTACATCTGTACTTAATCAATTTCCACAATATGAATTTATGGACATGCTACTAGTACAGCGCTGATTACCGAAGCGAGAAGCGGTAGAAATGTCACAACTTAGCACTGAAGGCATTTAAATGTTGTTTCATCGTCCTTGTCGCGACCTTTGCCTATGGTATAGGAACTAAACCACATAACACTTTTTTTTTGTTAGTATGCTCATGCTTATGTGTTAGTATTTAGTTATTGTTAGCTTATGTTACTTATTTGTAGATTGTTCAGGAGTCCTTCTCGTCTTCAGCCCTGGTCATTCCTTGTTGTGTTTGGTGCTATTGTATGTTGTACAATCATGAGGTGTGGTGTGGTCAAGAAAAAATTATTTAGGTTTTATTGAGTAATGAATGTGTTAATGGGTTAAGTGTGCATGGTGGTTGTGGTGTGTGTAGCGTGGTTCGTTGGCCGGTATCTTGCTGGGGTCGTCATACAACAGACGTGGGGATGCGGAGGGCATACGGGATGTTGTCAAGGGATTCTTCTGTATCCTCGGGGAGGTCGTCGAGGAGTTGTGTGAGGATGGCGGGTGGATGTTTAAATTTGAGCTTGGGTTTCGTCCATGGGAATGGGGGAAAGCGGTAGTTATAAGGAGTGGTAAGGATCTCTTTGCTTGGGATGGTATCGCCGAAAATTCTTTTGTAGGTAAAATTTTTCTGAAGGGTTTGGATTCTATGTGTGATTGGGGATATATTGGCGCGTTGGATAGTAAGGGTATTAGGGTACCTGAAGAGTAACCGGTGTATGCGTTGGAAAATTCGGTGCTCACAGGAAGCGATGGAGTAAAGGTGTTTGGGGTTTATATTTGTATATATGGGAGCTCGGAAATCCATAACAGGGCGGATATATGTTTTATACGTGTGTAAGAGAGTTTTGGGATGACAACCACTGATTCTACCCAAGAGGGCGCCCAGTAGGTTTGCGCGGTTCCTAATACCGTTGAGGGATTTTTTAACATCCGTGAGCCAGTTGAGGGTTCGTGTGAAAAGGATTCCTAGGTAGTTCATCTTGGAGAGGGAGTCTTTCCTGATTTAGAGTGAGGGACACATTTCTGGAGGCAATCTTTGGGCATTTATCTTCGGTGTAATGAGGATGGCGGAAGGGGATTGCTTGGGTCTTGGTAGAATTGACGGAGACTCTCCATCGGTTAGTCTAGTTGGAGAAGTTCCGTAGGGTTTTGGATATGATGCGGGAGGCCGTTTCGCTGTTCCAATTAACCGCCCAGAAAGCGGTGTCATCCGCAAACTGCACTACGACTACTCCGGGTTGAGTGACTTCGGGTATATCGGATGCGAAGATGGTGTAGAGAATCGGGGCTAAGGCAGAACCTTGCGGTACGCCTGCTGTAGGTTCGAAAGGATCTAAGAAGGTTTTCCCTACTTTGACCCGAACTGACCGGTTGGTCAGATACGAGAGTAGGAGTTTGGAGAAGCGGTCGGGAATGTTTAGGTTTCGGATCTTGTGTAGGAGACCGGCGTGCCAGACCCTGCCAAATGCTTGCTTAATGTCCAAAGACACAGCCAGGTTGCATTGTTTGCGAGTGAATGCTCTGGTGGTCTTGGTAAGCAGCTTCAACAAGGGATCGTGACACGTTCGGTTGGAACGGAAGCCGAATTGGATGTTACGAAGAAGGTCGTTGAATTCGAGGTGGTTCCTGAGTCGCTTAGCTAGAATCTGCTTAAAGCATTTTCCGATGCAACTCCGGAGGGAAATGGGTCGACAGGAGGAGGGTGAGGTTAGGTCAGCGTGGGGTTTTAGTATCATCACGGTGGAGGCCGATTTCCAGTCCGTCGGAAAATAGGAGAGGGTTAAGCATTTATTATGTATATCGCGTAGTAGACTGAGGGCTGGGTCGGGTAGGTGCCGGAGGATCTTCCTATTTAGGCCGTCATGACCTGGGACTGAGGTTTTTCCTTTTTTAAAATACGTGTGGACCTGGTCGGGCGTGATGGGGGTATAAAAGGGACTATCGTTATCGAGTTGGGGTTCAGGAATGTTAAGGTTACGGAACTCTTCAAGGCGACCCTCAAGGAGTGCCTTAACCTGCTTATCGAACTGGGGATCATCTGGGGACTGGAAAATGGTTTGAAGGTGGTGACCAAAGAAATCGGCCTTTCCTTGGTCAAAGGAGATTAGGTTGCCCTGAAGGTCGGTAAGGTGTGATTTAGGGTTTACTTTTCTTCTGGTCAGTCTATCGAACTGTTGCCAGAAGAGTTTGTCATTTCTATAATCTATTTGGGAGGTGGCTTTGGACTAGGAGTCTTCGGCGTGTTTGTTGACTTCTCGCCTGACTAAGGCGTTGAGGCGGTTGTATCCAGTCTTGAGAGCCGGTTCCCTGGATGGCAAGAATTGACGGTAAATTCGTCCTTTCTCTTTGATCCAGTTTACAATGTGTTGTGGGAGCGGTTTGCGGGAAATGTCAATATTTTTTAATGGTATAGAGGTATCGAACGCTTCCGCAATTACGGAAGTTTGGTCTCTAATGGCTCTCTCGAGATCTTGGGTCGTTTGAAGATTGGGTGTGGGAAGGTTATTGGAGATGTCATCAGAGAACACATTCCAGTCGGCTTTCGAAAAATCTTTAATGACTGTGTATTGAGGAGGTGTGGGAGGAGCTGGACAAAATAAAGTTTTGACCAGTAGGGGTATGTGATCAGATGTGATCGTGGTGCTTAGAAAGCACTCACGATCGAAATAGTGAGTTACTCGTTCGGAAACTATGATGTGGTCTCCTATTGAGGCACCTAAATGATCAAAGTATGTGGGCTGTTTGTTGACGATTCGCAGGAGCCGTAACTGCAACAGGGCGGAAGTTAGCCTGTTACCGTTGCCGTTAGTTGCGGTGTCACGAAATTGGGTATGGCTGGCATTGAAATCACCTAGGATAACGACATTTGGAAGGCTGGAGGCGTAAATTAAAAGGCCATTCGGGAGGGTGTTGTGGCCAGGCGGGTTGCAGTAAGAAATAAATATTATAGGAGTGGGAAAGTGAACCGTCGCAGCAACGCATTCGAGATGCTGCAGGTGCGCTGGAGGTTGAAAGGGAGTGGATGGAAGCAACTTTTAACTAAGAGGGCGGTTCCATGTTGGTTATTGTTGGAATAGGTGTGAAAGGTGTTGAAATTAAGGGTGCATCTTGGTGTGAGTTTGGTTTCAGTTATCGAAAGGCTATGGATATTATGAGAGTGTAAGAAGTGTTTGATTAAGGGGCGTTTCCGACTCACGTCCCTGGCATTAATGGTCCCTGCTAGGATATCCATTGGGAAGGAGTTAAGGGACGTTACGTTTTGCTTTATTAAGTGCCGGAGCCCTGGAAAGATAATTAATCAACAGCAGTAGTTAAGTGTGTACCACTCACGCCTATGCACTGAAACTACCAACAGTTACGGAACAGGGAGATATTCCGTCAGCTGTTAACGAGTGATCTATATAACTATAAAGTATATTGTTCGTTCGCTTCTGCATGGCTGATGGTATAAGGTAGCAATTGTATGCTCCTATATATTTTGCGTGTAAGGTCAACATACGATTTAATAAACATTATTAAGTATAGGTGTACAAGCTGTAAACATTTTATGCTACCTACTCAAGGTGCTCGTGTATGAATTCAATAACCGTTTTCGATAGAGCACTATTTATTTTTGTTGTGTTTATCATTACTACTGTATGTAGAGTAGGTAGTTGTTAAATTTACATGTAACATATGTGAAGTTGACATCATTATATTATAAATACCGATTCAGTAAAGTAATACAATTGTACAAGTTTATCAATACTAGACCTTTAATGTACGCTAGTTTATTTTTGCTTGCTTGTAGTATATTTTTAGTATCTGGTTTATTATTACTGCATTTGGTTTTTTATTATTGTAAATGATTTATTGGTATTTATTATTGAAAGGGTTTTATTGTTACTGTATTGGGTTCACTATTACTGTAAAGAGCTTATGGTTACTGATAGTTATTTGGTATTTTTGTTGTTTCTGCTACATTACCCTGGAAGAAATTAATATTTTCTGCACATTTGGGCTGAGGCCGTACAAAGTAAAAAGTTCTATTGGACGATTACTATTCCTTTGTCTTATGTGTACTATTGTCTCGGGTACTTAATTAACCTGCCCTCTTTTAGGTCAGATTTCGTTTCTTTTTTTTAACAGTGACCATCATCTTAACTTCGCCTTCGTCCTTGTGTTGTTAGATGATTACACAAGAGCAAACAAGTGGTGCACAGTTTAAACTTTTATTGTGCTTCTACGCCAACCATACGTCCACGCATCCAAGTACTTTCCAAAATAGCGGAGCTATCAGTTATCTTAGAAGGGATCACGGCACACCTCCTATTTTGCGCATCGGTACCTATGTGCACGTGACGATATTTAAGAGATGACTAGACTCTAAATTCGAGTATCGTCAGCTATTAGCTTTTTTCTGAAACCAAGCGATGTAAATAGAATTGTTGTCATTCAAAGTAATTTTGCTATCTGTAAAATAACATGGACTATTATGCTCTAATCCTATTATGAATTTTAAACAGGGACGAAGATCACTAAAAATGATCAGTAGTTCTTCAATTTATTTGGCTGTTAATAATATGTCACCTACGTATCGGTGGTAGAATGAAGGTTAAAAACTCAACTTATTAACAATGATCAACATCCGTACCGATATTAAAGAGATGACTAGATTCTAAATTCGAGTATCGTCAGCTATGAGCTTTTTTTTAAAACCAAACAATGAAAATATATATATATATATATATATATATATATATATATTCTTCCTATACAGGGTTTCCCAAATAAGAGTGATAGATTGTAAATGTAAATGCAAGGCTTATTTATTGCTCTAAAGAGATAGGGTTTTCACCAATTGAATTTGTTTACCCAATAGCTGTTTTTAAGTTTGTTCAAATTTTATCCCATCAATACAGGGTGTTCTACTAACATTGATCAAATTAAAACAAAAAAATATTTATTATTTTAAACGGAACGCCCTGTATATTTCGATGGCACTCAAAAGAGAGGATCATTTTCTGTTCAAAAATGCATAGTTTCATATCCTTTGTTTTCTTAACAACAAAGATATTTGAGCTTTCAGGTATCACTGCAGTTTTCCTGTATTTAAACATAATTTGATACATAAGTAGGAAAATAAGTCAACTCTTGCTCCGACAATACACCATGGGAGAGGGGCAAAGGTATCAGAGTAATCGTTCCAATGTAACGTTAAAAACATAGGTTTGTTACTGTTATGGGTATAATAATTATTAGATAACACAAAAGAAAGATTAATTGAAAAAAAGTATAACAGGTGGATAGGTTTTGAGTATCATTTTATAACACTTTCCAGTGGGGTACCATTATCAACAAAAATCTTTAGGATTACTATTGATCATTGGTGTTAAGTTGAGTTTTTAACTTTCATTCTAGCACCGATACGTAGGTGGTATATTATTAACAGCCAAATAAATTGAAGAACTAGCGTCTAGCAACTAGTGTTGCATCTCCTCTTTTTGGGAGTGGTATCCGCAAGTTTCGTTGATGTCTTCATCAGTGTTTCTACAACTGACACCAGCTGGGATTTCCGGTGCCCTAGTGCCCATCCTTCTTGTATGTCAGTACGTCCAAGAATGGTAGCTTGTTGTGATCCTGCATTTCCATGCTAAACTTGATTTTTTATGGGCGTTGTTTACACGTTCCAAGAACTTGTCAAGCTGCTCTCTACTATGTGGTCATATAATGAAAGTGACGTATTTTAATCAAAACTTCAGTTTGACTAGCGATACTTATAATTTCTGTTCCCAAGTGGCACATGAATAAACTTGCGCGTTGTCAACCTGGTTGTACCGTTTTCCCTTACAGAAGCTCATACAATATTCCGCTAGTGTCTGATGCCTTTTGGTACTCGGTATTTCTCCTTTATTGTTTCCAGCGACTCATTGATCGAGCTGTTTGTAAATAGTGACAAGACCTCAAATCTGACTAGTAGCTGGTTCTGGCTTCCTGCCAGAAGTTGTTCGTCCGCATATGGTTGTAGTTGCGCCAGATATTTCGCTAGTTGTAGAGGCGACCTGATTGAACTGACGATTGTTATCAATGGTGCGCCCGTCTTACAGATTTTTGGTAGCCTATACGGTTTCGGATATTTGGAAGATATCTCTCGTGGTATCAGTTGTAGTTGTTTTTCTTCGCTGCTACTGCGGTCCTTGATTTTGGCCTTATGGCCTTCTCCAGCTAGGGTTGTGAAATCCGTCCCTATCGATTGGGTACGTTGGGGCTTGCAATAACCCTCGGATCTTCATGACATAGTCAACTTTGTCCATTGCCGCCGTGGCGTTTCCTTTGTTGGCTTGAAGAATGATGATGTCATTGTTAGATTTTAGGTTCCACAGAGTGTGCAGCTTGCTTTTGTTAGATTTCTTGTCGGTGGTGCTTTCTCAATACTTTAGAAACGTCTGGTCGTATGGATCCGGCTCCGACTTTTGTGATTTTACTAGTACGCTTTGTGATGCTTCAAGTAGTCATTTTAAGATTTTGTGAGCCACCTTATGCACGTCTACAGTTGAGTGTTGCTTGCCCTTACTTGATTCCATCAAATCATTTTTTGCTTCTTACTCGTAAGCGTGCTCTCGGGTTTGGCTCAAAGGTTAGACAGTTGGTCCAAGCCCAAAACTAAGGACAGCAAGAGCAGCGACGAAGAACAAATCCAACTGATACCACGTGAGAAATCTTCAAAACTGTATGGGTTATCAAAAATCCATAAGACGGATGCACCATTGAGACAAATCGTCAGTAATTAAACTAATTAATGATTCCTTTCCAGCTCTAATACTACAACTTCATGCCGCCCGGTGCAATACCACCACCTTTACCATGGGCTCCTTAATATTGGTGCCCAAATTTTCGGAGTTCGGTAAGGGCTGATCAGTCACTTTTCTTTTATTCCTTACGTACTCACCAACACGCACTAGACAAGCGTATCGTTTTAACGACTAAACCCTTAAAATAACGAATTTTAAAAAAGACGCTATACCCCAGGTGAGTAGGGTGACACACCCACACTCTCACATCGATTCGTCGATCCGTCCCAAGGATTCGGGGGAAGGGGGGGCAAAAATTGATCAATGCCAAAATCAAGACTAAGAAGAACAAGATCTGCCAGGTATAAAATTCTGCCCCATTCGGATGCCTGGGAGGGTAGGACCTCGGTCATCGAAAGTACCAACATCTGGATTTATTACTGCAACATACGTCGTATCAGGTTGAATCTTAATACTGTTCACCAAGACCTTGAACAAGTGCAACCGGACATCCTGTTTCTATCAGAAACACGTCTCCCCTGCAAGTACTGATTCGCTGGACCTGAAATTTCCCAGATACAACCTCCACTCTAACTTTTGCCTTAAAGGCGGAGTATGTACGTATACCAAGGACAACGTAGGTTGTAATAGGATAACCACTTTGGAAAACAACAAGTTTGACGCGATTTGGTTCAAACATTCTGCGCTCCAATTTTTGAAATTCTACTGTTGTTTTATAGGTCTCTCAATGATAATAACTTCCAAGATCTTTTTGATTACCTTAGTGTGAGAACAGACTACCTCTTAACACAGTTTCCATCTTGCGATATTTCAATTTTGGAAGATTTTAATGTCCATAACTCCAATTGGCTTCAATTTTCATTTACCACTAATCCCGCAGGTCATAGTGCATAAGCATTTGCTGTATCCTATGATCTCACACAAATCATTTCCGAACCAACCAGAATCCCTGACAACCCTAACCATACTCTACATCTCCTGGACGTACTCCTTACAACTAACCCACTTGTCTGTAAAAAGAGTACTTTCCCCACTTGGTCAATCGGACCACTGCCTAATCGAAATAACCTCCTCTATACTCAATCCAACTGATACTCGGAAAACATACAGAAGCATGTGGTGTTTTACATCCGCTAACTGGAGAATCACTCCGACTATATTGCTGTCAGGAATAGTAGAAAAAACATCATCACCAAGACCAAAAAGATGTTTGAAGAACGTAAATGCAAAGAATTAGTCTCATGTCCTTTGGGAGGTCGTAAATTTTGGTCATTAACTAAAGCCATCAGTACATCTTCCTTTCCTCCCAAGACGTCTTGCGACGGAGCTGTAGCAGTTGATCCTGCTGAAACAACCAACCTCCTTGTCGATTATTCTGTATCAAATTCATGTCTCAATGATTCTGGTAAAACTATGCCGTCGCCAAAATCTACCCCATACGCTATTAAGCCAATCCACTTTCGTTGCAAGCTCCTAGAATCAATTATCAATAAACTTGACCCAAACAAGGCGACTGGCCCTGACGGTATTCCAGCTATCGTCCTTAAAAAATTCTACCCCGAGCTAGTACCTATTTTGTACAAACTCTTTTCGATCTCCATGTCATCTGGAGAGTTTCCCTCATTGTGGGAGTTGGCAAATGTCTAACCTATCCCTAAAAAAGGGCGACAAAACCCATCCCTCAAACTACCCACAAATATCTATCTCTGTCGAAAATCATGGAGAAAGCCATCAACCACCAACTACTTTCGTTCCTCGAGTCGAATAAACTCCGACCACCAGTGTGGGTTCAGGCAGAGTCGTTGGACGAGTGATCTTCTTTCATGTCACCCAACTTTGGAAGAACACATTAGAGAGGTCCGGTGAAACAGTCGTAGTAGCTTTCGATATTTCAAAGGATTTTGACCAGGTTTGGCACAAGTGGCTACTTGCCAAGCACACTTCGTTCGGCTTATCCGATATGCTCATCAATTGTATATCCAGCTTTTTTGACAAGACGTATACGCGTTGTCGCCAATGGCTTCTTTTCGAAAAAAAATACTATTAATGCTGGCGTACCCCAAGGATCAGTGATAGCTCCCACACACAGTAAAGCTTGAACAGGGGCCAAATCACAAGGGTGAAGGTTCTTCCTTCTAAGACCTCTGTGAACTTACGTATGCGAAATTCTCCCAATTTGTATTGTTGCCCTGCGCGTACTTAATGTGGGAGTTTATTCTAAAAGCTCTGTTATAATTTGATCTTGATGACGATTTACTCAATCGGAATTTAGACGGCGATGTCTTGGAACACCCCCCGTCCGGAATGTAGTTACAAAAGTTTGTCTGTTTGGAATGCGTCTTTTAGGATGGCGGTGAGAATACTCTGCAACTGCTGCTCTAGAATTTCTATTGCTGACACCATACACAAATAAAGTATCTCAATACTCGTTATTTGTGAAAAAAAAACGTGACTTCGAAGAACACTAAAGTAATTGTATGACTGGTAGTTGTGTCAATATGGTTTTTTAGAGCCGCCTTAGTATTTATCTATCTTGAAAGACACGTTTGTAGCAATATTTCGGATTATAGGAGAAACAGGGAGAGTTAAAAAAAAAGTTTACTTACTTTTTTTTGGCGTTACTACGAATAAGAAGTTGCCACTAATTTTGCTTACTTCACAATTATTATATTTAACTTTCTACAGCACCTGGTATAGAAGATTGTTTAACACCAATAAATACTTGTCTTATAGCAAATTTAACGCTATTTCCGATGGTATGTCTAAATTTGATGTGGCTGTAAGAATAACAGATTTGCTTTTATTTTTATGGAAAAAGTAAACAATTTTTTGTTGCAAATTAATTGTATGATAACCCCCTGAAGTTTGGCCATCAGCATCCGTTACACCCTATATATATATATATATATATATATATATATATATATATATATATATATATATACAGGGTGGGTCACCACCAACGCGTCGGTCTCTAGCACCCAAACGACTGAATTTTTTCAAAATCTGTTTTGGCGAGAATATGTAAGCCTTCTAGGACTACAATCTAAAATTAGTTTGATTTATACAGGGTGATCTACAAACTTGTTACTTATCAAAGTTATTTTATTTTAAATGGAATACCCTCCTTTTTAATTTTTTTTTTTTGAAATAAGGTGAAAAAATAAGGTAGACTTTCATTAGAGTTCCCTATACCTAAACCTTACAGTTTCCGAAATATTTAACATTTTTTGAAAATGTAGGGTTGTCAAAAAATTCAAGTATTTTCGATTCAGAAAAGCTGAGACAATCTAATCTAGGTCATCGTAATAAGGATATTTGGAAGTACGTATTCTGTTGTTTATTTTTTCAAATCATAATTTATAAAATACAAAGAATAACGCGTAAAGTTAACAAACCTCAAAGTTAAATATCTTTGTTATTTTAAATACAACGCCCAAGAAATTTGTATCGGAATGGAATAGTCTTTTGACAATAGTTCGAACTGTAGTAGGGTTCCCTATACCTAACTTCAATACTTTTCGAGAAATTAGTGTATTTGTTACATTTTTAGAAATTACGCCATTATATCATGTCTATCAGTTAGAATTCTGTGATTTACAAAGGTTACAAATGTGTTAAACGGTTTTTGGTTTATTAAGGTTATCAAGGTTATACGGTTGCTGGTCTTGAAAAAGACCGTTTTACATTATGCACCGAGAGCCTACTGCTGGATTTGTCACTACAGTAAATGTTCAAACTGATGACCGTCTTTTTGAATGCATAGTCTAATGCTTTCTTCCAAATTTTGTCTGACTTTTCTCAACATATCTGGAGTAATTGTGTCCACCGCATTTCTAATTCTCTCTTTCATATTGTCTGCAGTAGTAGCAGGAATATTGTAAACAATATTTTCAATATAGCCCCATAAAAAGTAATCCATGGAGTAAGACAAGGCGATCTTGGTGGCCAATGACATGGTCCGTTCCTTCCAATCCATTTATTAACAAATTTCCTAGTTAAATAATTTCTAACTCTACGATCAATGTGTGCCGGTGCCCCATCTAATTGTAGACACATATTCCCTCTAATGTTCAAAGGAACGTTTTCGAGAAGTGTCCAAAAGTCTCGCTTTAAAAATCTCAAAAATTTTCTACCATTTAAATGACCATTGAAAAAGTATGGTCCAATTACCTGATCTCCAATAATTCCTGCCCATACGTTTATGCTCCAACGATTTTGGTGGTCTACAGTATTAACAGCATGCCTATTCTCGGTATCATAATAGTGAAAATTATGTCTATTTACCAAACCATTGTTGTGAAATGTTGATTCATCCGTAAACAAAACGAAATTTAAAAAATCTTGTTGATCCCCTATTTTTTCAATTGCCCACAAACAGAAATCTATTCGTTGTTGAAAGTCATTGCCATACAAATTTTGATGAATTTCTATGTGATAAGCATGAAATTGGTGTTTTTGAGAACTCTTCTCACACTTCCTCTACTTAAATCTGTTTGTTTAGCAATTACTCTAGTACTAGTGTGGGAATTTTCAGCGATAGATCCTAATACTAAAAACTCATTATCTTCATTGCCAGTTACCGGTTTACTTTTATTAGGTTTTGGATAGGCAGTGTTACCTGTGGCTCGAAATGTTTGTAAAAGCCTTTCAAAAGCTCTCGTATCAGGATGGTTGCGATCAAGGTACTTTTGGGCATAAACGCTGGAAGCCAAAAGACAATTTTCATGGCATTCTCCTATGGTCAACACCATATCCACTCTTTCTTGCACTGAATATTTCATTGTAATGAAAAAATCATCAATAGTTATAAACACTGTCGTATTTTGAAATACGTCAATATGACAGAAATGTTTATAAATCAAAGAATTCTAACTGATCGACATGAGTTAATGGCGTAATTTCTAAAAATGTAACAAATACACTAATTTCTCGAAAAGTATTGAACTAAGGTATAGGGAACCCTAATACAGTTCGAACATTGTGAAAAGACTATTCCATTCCGATAAAAATTTCTTGGCCGTTGTATTTAAAATAACAAAGATATTTAACTTTGAAGTTTGTTACCTTTACGCGTTATTCTTTGTATTATATAAATTATGATTTGAAACAATAAACAACAGAATACGTACTTCCAAATATCCTTATTACGATGACCTAGATTAGATTGTCTCATCTTTTCTGAATCGAAAAATACCTAAATTTTTTGACAACCCTACATTTTCAAAAAATGTTAAATATTTCGGAAACTGTAAGGTTTAGGTATAGGTAACTCTAACGAAAGTCTACCTTATTTTTACACCTTATTTAAAAAAAAAATTAAAAAGGAGGGTATTCCATTTAAAATAATATAACTTTGATAAGTAACAAATTTGTAGATCACCCTGTATAAATCAAACTAATTTTAGTTTGTAGTCCTAGAAGGCTTACATATTCTCGTCCAAACAGATTTTGAAAAAATTCAGTCGTTTGGGTGCTAGAGACCGACGCGTTGGTTGTGGCCCACCCTGTGTGATATATATATATATATATATATATATATATATATATATATATATATATATATATATATATATATATATATATATATACCCTTAAAGTATTGTATCCGCGCAACAAAATAGTGACCCCTTTTCCTTGTTTATTAATTGTAACGATAACGCCTCCAATTTACATAACGAAAATTCTTTCCAAGTCGTACTAAAATTTGAAGCATAAGGTATTCATTTCGATCCATTCCGATTAGTTAGTTGCTTGCGTTGTTATTATGGTTAATAACAATGTAAACATTCGTGCACATGAATTGTCAGTTTACTTACTATTTCAGCTATTTCTTGAGTGTTGCAGTTGGAATCTATTGTTTGAAAATCAAAAAGTACCAAATACAAATTATTCCTTACTAAAAATTCTCAGTTAAAAATAGACCGCATTCTGTCCTAATTCTGTTTTTGACAGTTCAAGTTCTCAATCAATTTTTTTAATTAAAAGTTTATTTCAAAAGCGTTCTCGCAAAATATTGGGTTAACCTTTTATTTTTAGTAGATTAAAGTAAAAACCAACATGATTGAATTCAAGTTTCTCAACTTAAGCGTAATTAAGGGCGCTAACGCAATAAACGTTTTTATGAGGTTACGATGAAATTTTATGACCCACAAATTTTACTGTGGCTAAAATTACAGGACTCTTAACGGTTACTATACCCAAAGGAGGTTTATATCGTTATGTATGGAATGAATTATTTAATTTTTAACATTTCACTGACAATTTTTTGTGTATAACATTATATAAGGTATTACTAAATTATTACTTATGATGATGTAAAAGGGTAAGTTATAGTTTTGGTAAATCTAGATGAAGTTTTCTAAGGAATGTTCTGCAGATAAACTTAATTATCCCCCATGTTTATCGTTGGTTGTGCTGTGAATATACACCAAGTAATTTGGCTTTGTCTAGCTCACGTAATTGTATATAGGTACCGTGTTTACCATATAGATATAATAGCAAGGCACTGGTGGAAAAAGATAATTGCGTAACTTAAAATTTTTCAAAGAAACTCGCACTATCGTTGATTAATACTTTTGAGAATAATATTTTTTATAATTTACAACTATTAACATTGATCAAGTTTGCTGATATTAATTATTATTATTATTATTATTATTATTATTATTAATATCTGTAATTTAACCCACATATTTTCAATGCATTATTAGTTACATGATAAATTTCTTAAGCGATACATTTACAAAACCCTTCATAAATTTGCAAAGTGCACTACTGCACTTTCCAAGAGTTTCTTTCGCCACTAAAAATGGGTTTGTTTCAGTATAAAATGTTTACATTATCTGTGACAAAAATCTTTGTGGAAATAATATCATATCAAAATTGCGACGTGCCTAACCATCATATGGCATAAAAAGAATGAGTGGGCTCGACTAAACTCAGGCGTACGGTCGGAAGACCGCAGAACACTCGAATTTTGGAGGTATAGCTTAAAATGACAGTAATTTGGTTAGATAGGAACCGGATATTAGTAGGCGCCACAGGATTTAACAAGGAAATACTCAACAAGTGTTGAAAGAAGAGTAAACCCTGAAAACCCTGAAACAGGATTTATCAAAAAAAAACGAAAGAAATAAGAATGAAAGGAGGAAGTAGAAATGAGTTAACAGTTCCCCCGATAAAGTAATTTTTATTGTAGATATCTTGACAAAAGAATAAAATAAAAAATATATAAATTAACATTCCACCAAAGCTCACGATGGCAAACAGTGAGCCTCAGCTTGTGCCCACGACAATTATAATTTAAATTTCAATTAAAATAAAAATAAAAGTAAAATTATTATATGCCCCCTTCCGGCCGTTGTAAGATCTTACTGTTCGGATTCGGAATTGGCTAATTTAATACATTGTAACAACTCTTTTATGTGTTGTATAAAATATACCTCAATTTAGGATCTTTCCTACCTTTAGTTCTAAATACAAGAAAATTTTAATTATTTTACAATATTGGTATGAGGTACGTAACTTAAATTGCATATCTTTTTGTAAAGATTTATATTCCCATAAACTGTTTTCTAGTCATTGAGTTGCGCAATGCATCGTGACTTAATTCTATAAGCAACGCGTCTGCGTTAAGTTATTCTGCTGATACCTTGTACTCATGACCTCTTCATCTACTTCGAAATCCTCCATTTTCACTTCCGTTTTAATGTCGAAGCATGAAGCTGCTTCTTTTTGATTTTACCCAAATTTATGTGAAAGCGCCATCAATTTGGTGGTAAGAGATATATTTTTAATACATTTACATAAAATTAAAGCATTTTGTTCTTTTTAGGCGTTTTTCTTTACGTTTCCTTTACGTTTTCTTAAGTTTTTCTTTACGTTTTTATACCGTTTTTACCTTAATTATACGTTTATCATTTACAACGTAATTGAATCTTAAATACGCATTTGAATTTATTGTTGCGTACATGTTTCGTTTTATGAGTGCAATTTTTTTTAATGGATACTTCCAAATAATGCAATAAGAAGTGGATTTAAAAATTTTAAGAAGAAATTATACGGATTTAATAAAGATAAATTCATTTTGGGGTGTGGCTGATAACATTATGTCAAGATTGCACCATGATGACGTAAGGATGACTTCATCTTGTTAACCTCTCCGTAATCATATTTAGATACCAGTGGTTGTCAGAAAGAAAAGTTTGTGTACAAAAATTTCTCAGGTATTTATGTAGTGTTTTATTTAGTATTTTAAGCATAATTTTAAGATTTTCATTATTTATTCATTACATTTAATTCAATAAACATTGTCTGTATATTGTTATTTTTACATTTTTGTCAAGTCGGTTTAATTGTCCCGATAATTTAAGAAAAGACAATTTGGCGCCCGAGATAACTTCATTTTTTTACATTCTTTATTATTTTTGGTAAGTGGTAATTAAGCAAATCATTTTAGTGAACCTACCCTGTTAGTCTACCGATGAGCCTAAGGCACAATCATAAATGGTGTAAGGTATGTATATTTTCATTACTTTATTATAATTACTTTTTATAATTATTCAAAATTCATACACGTTACACATTTTTTATTACACTGTCGCCTCGAGCAAGGGACATTGATTTGCTTTTATTACCATTTATGATTATTTTCACTTTTGTGTATTTCAGTTACGATTGTTAGTGTTCACCATTTAAAGGTATTGTAACCATTTATTATTTTTTATATTTGAATATTTTTATAGTGTTTACGATTATTTGATATTTTATTGTTTATATATTATTTTTACCATGTCAAATTTAGGTTATTTAGTGGATGTTCTTCGTAGTGTTGAGTTGTTAGTCGAGTTAAGTTTTAGAAATGTTAATGTTAAGGATGCGGAAAGGTTAACCGTAGAGAAGAAACGTAAATTACTTAGACGTAAATTGAATTTAGAAAGGATAAATCCAAATTTGTTTGATTCGTACAAGAGAGTCGAAATTAGCCAAACCTTAGAACTGAATTTATTACAAGAGAAACTTCAAAACATTCAATCGTTAATTAAATTGTTCAAACATAAGCCTTCAAAAGTAGAGTACCTTAGACTTTACACTCGTTTATTGCACATCTTGAAACGATTAAACTACATCACTTTTGATGATGAATTTTTATATTTATATGATCAGTTATTAACTTTATCTAACGATTCTTTAGAATTTATTGAATCTATTTATCAAAACTTTGAATTGAATAATGATTTACCACAATTAGACACTTCTAATATTTCCATGTCACCTAACGACAATGTTAATACTTCAGTTAATATTCCAGCTGGAGATTTTTCCAAATTAATGCAAACTTTACAAATTTCTAAAAGTTCTGTTCCTGTATATATATTAAATTTAAAATTTAATGGTAGTGAGAAAGAAGTTTTTACATTATTCAAAGATGCGAGGAGTTAGTGGTTGCACGAAACATTTCAAAGACGGAGATGCTTGTATCTGGTGTTGATTTATTTGCTGAGAAAGGATTAATTTGGTATAGGGCAGTGAAACCTTTTGTTCAAACATGGGATCAATTAATTTCTAAATTAAAGAGTGACTTTTTACCCGAAGGACATGACGAAGTTTTATTGAATGAAATTAAGAATAGAAAACAGGCTTTTGGTGAAATTCCAACCCTTTTTATTTCTGAAATGGTTAATTTATTTTCACAATTAGATGTTCCTCCTTCTGAGGGTGAAAAATTAAAGATTGTTATGAGAAATTTACAACCTTGGTTTGCTACTCAGTTAGCTTTAGTTAATGTTAATGATATTTTCCATTTAGTCGAGTTATGTAAAAAATTACAAGTAAAAGCACAGAATTCCAAATTTAAATTTAATTCTTGTTCAGATTTACAGAAACAATCTGAACACAAACCTTCTTCTTCTACATTCAAACAAAATGTTAAACCTAAAGTCAATTTTTCTACGGGTACTAAACCAAAAAATTTAAATTCAACCTATAATATTTCCAAAATTAATACAGCTAAGTCTTCAACAACCTGTTTTAAATGTAAACAGTTGGGTCATACCTATCACACCTGTGATAAGGGTGATGATAAAATCTTTTGCTTTAAATGTGGTTATTCCAATGTTACTTTTTCTAATTGTCCGAAGTGTAAATTTTCAAAAAACTTGTAATTGGGAAGTGTTCTGTTAGTCGACACATTCCTTTTGATTTTTCAGAGGTTGACAAACATGTTTTTAAAGATTGGTTGACTACTGTTAAGGAATAACATGAAACCTGAATCTCGTGAAGGGTAGAGTTGCCTCTCTTGTTCTCCACGACGAAGCATCCTGAGCTAATTTGCCATGGAAATAATCGTATCTTGGATTTACCGATTTTGACGTACCGAACGTGTCTGTGGTGGTTGTGTGTGATGTACCTAGGAGGCTTGGTTTGAGATCACCGGGGTAGAGAAATGGAACCGCTCTCCTTCGGCCTCAAATCTCTCGATTATTTATTTATGGTTTGTGAGGAAGGATTTTTTACTTTTGAGGAGTGGCATTTTGCCATGATTTTTTAACGTTTCACCGAATACTGTTCCCGGGTTCCCCGCCCACTCTCCCTTGGTTGGTTTCGTTCTTTTTACGTTAGCTTCAAATTTTTTTTCCGGTGTTTTCATTTGTTCCTCTGATGGTGGTTTACTTCACAAACCCCATCAGTTTAAAGTCTTGTGTGGCTTTGTTAAGGTTCGAGTCCTTTATCTCGACTAGTGGCGTGTGCGAATGTTAGCGCGTCGGTAGCTTTTATGTTGTTGCGAGGGTCTTTCCTGACTAACATCACCACATTTTCTGTACTTCTTCGTACATTTTCTTTCCATTTTCATTTACATTTTGCATAGATTTAATTAGTTTAACATTTTTTATTTTCTTAAATTTCAATAATTTCATTTATTAGCTTAGTGTTTGGAATCTCCGCTTTGGTGATCTCCGAGTCCAAATTTTAGGAGGGGGTGTGTAACAAGTCTTTTATGTGTTGTATAAAATATACCCCAATTTAGGATCTTTCCTACCTTTAGTTCTAAATACAAGAAAATTTTTATTATTTTACAATATTGGTATGAGGTAGGCAACTTAAATTGCATATCTTTTTGTAAAGATATATATTCCCATAAACTGCTTTCTAGTCATTGAGTTGCGCAATGCATCGTGACTTAATTCTATAAGCAACGCGTCTGCGTTAAGTGATTCTGCTGATATCTTGTACGCATGACCTCTTCATCTACTTCGAAATCCTCCATTTTCACTTCTGTTTTAATGTCGAAGCATGAAGCTGCTTCTTTGTGATTTTATCTAAATTTATGTGAAAGCGCCATCAATTTTTAATACATTTACATAAAATTAAAGCATTTTGTTCTTTTTAGGCGTTTTGATTTATGTTTTTCTGTACGTTTTTCTTTACGTTTTCATAAGTTTTTCTTTACGTTTTTATACCATTTTTACCTTAATTATACGTTTATCATTAATTCAATTTACAACGTAATTGAATCTTAAGTACGCATTTGAATTTATTGTTGCGTACATGTTTCGTTCTATGAGTGCAATTTTTTTTTGAATGCATACTTCCAAATAATGCAATAAGAAGTGGATTTAAAAATTTTAAGAAGAAATTATACGGATTTAATAAAGATAAATTCATTTTGGGGTGTGGCTGATAACATTATGTCAAGATTGCGCCATGATGACGTAAGGATGACTTCATCTTGTTAACCTCTCCGTAATCATATTTAGATACCAGTGGTTGTCAAAAAGAAAAGTTTGTGTACAAAAATTTCTAAGGTATTTATGTAGTCTTATTTAGTATTTTAAGCATAATTTTAAGACCTTCATTATTTCTTCATTACATTTAATTCAATAAACATAGTCTGTATATTGTTATTTTTTATATTTTTGTCAAGTCCCGATAATTAAAAAAAAGACAATTTGGCGCCCGAGATAACTTCATTTTTTTACATTCTTTATTATTTTTGGTAAGTGGTAATTAAGCAAATCATTTTAGTGAACCTACTCTGTTAATCTACCGATGAGCCTAAGGCACAATTATAAATGGTGTAAGGTTTTGAAGAATTTATTATTTTCATTACTTTGTTATAATTACTTTTTATTATTATTCAAAATTTGTTATAGTTTTACATTTTTTATTACAACATAATCCCATTGGGATGTTTAGTAAGATAAAAAAATGATAAAGTAAAAAAAAATTTAATTATTGAACTTGCTTGCCTTACGCTTCACACAGTATACAGTGAATTAGAAAGCATGTTCGGCCCACAGTAAATAACTACCGTAACAAACACAGTAGTCGAGAAATTTATAGGAAATATTCTGGCCCGAACAACCTTGTCCAAAGGAAAAAGTAATGTACATAACACATAAAGATTACGAGACAAAATTACAAATTCATATAAAATTAAATGTTTACCATTTGCAGTACTTCACGTAATACAGATAATCGTTACACCCGGTATATTGCAATCAAAACTGGAGTTAAATCGTTGGGTGAATGTAGCCTCAGAAGCTAGAATTAATTAGGTCAAAATGGAACCTGAAACTGTTTAGGTGCGGTCTATGAAGTCACTTTTAATGATTTAGTCGAAGTTTTACTTGTGATGGGATGCAACAATATTCAAAACTGAATTAGTGAATATATATATATATATATATATATATATATATATATACCGTTTTAGATAAAAGAATTTTGTGAAAGTGAACTGCTGGAAGTACCTTAAATATATAAATTTAATTAAGTGGTAACAATTGTGAATTATTTGATTACAGAATTACTATAATCAATTCATTTATTTTCGTTGTAGAAATTCACTAAGAACCTCCTAGGTGTAATTGACATTTGGAAACACAATAGTGTAACCAGGTGGTAAAGCAAAAAAAAGGTCTGACCTTTATTGTTGAAATTATTACTTATTTGATTTTGCAAATTTCGGGTACTATTCCAATGATCTAGCAGCCTTCACGTATATGGTCATGATGTCAGCAAGGCTCTTATGCCTTCCAGCGATAACATATACTTTGGATGTAACGTAACAGTAAAATGTGAGCAGAAAATTTAAGAAGGAATGACGTTAGAAATGTAGGTAGTACAGAGATGCTCTTACGTAGGTAGTACAGAGATGCTCTTACGCAGGTAGTACAGATATGCTAAAAGAAGGTAAATATAAGTACGATGTTTAATTAATTATGACCGTTCATACCTCTTACAGGTGACAAACGAGCCGGTAGTGAACATTCAACGTAATTTCGATTGAAGGGTCTATCTATGTAAAGAATCAGTATTGAATGCTTATGTATTCGAAAACCTGAAAACAATTTTAATTACCATGAGGTTATCGAAACATGTGCCACTTACCGAAGATGTGGACGAATGAAAAATTTCAATTATATCCCCCTTTTAAAAGCGTTAGTAATACTTTTACTTAACCAAGTATTACTTTAAGTGAGAATTTTCCAAAAAAATGATGCTTCAGCATCCAGAACCAGAAACGAAAAATTCTCTAGAAACTCAACATCCACCCTCAATGGCGTTCTTAGAAAGAAGAAAGAAAAATTGGCCAACACCTTAAAAATCAATTTTACAAACTTGAGAAAATTTGTATTTAATCATTGTTGCCAAAAGTTAAAAATGTGTAGAAAATATGTATTTATTATATGTATGTGTATTATTCGACCCTAACAGATCCCAGGTTTCTTTTTAACTGTTTTATATTAAATGATCCGAAATCTTGGAGATGTCGCTGAAGGTATTAAATTTGACTTATTTGAACTAATTAAGAGATGTGCACGAAAGTTACATACGTTAATTTAAATGCAATTAGAGATGTGTAAAAATTTGCGAAATAGTGAAGTGGAATAAATTGCTATTTTTAGTAAGTAAATTTGACAAAATGATGAACGTTATTAAAAAAAAAAACGTTTTCCAATTAAACACGTAACAAAATATCTGGTGTGAAACAACACACGACTTCCACTACTGAGTGGAAATTAAAAGAAATGAAATAATTTGAATCATAATTTTTTAGGAAAAGGACAGGTCACGTATTTCATTCCCTCCCTAGGGGTAATGGCGGGCTGTTTGAGCTTTCCAAGCTCCTTCAGCCACAATCATGGATTCCCAGTATATCTGTAGGTTTAAAATATAATTTTATTTTTATACATACATCTAAAACTAGAATTAGCTCAAAGTTCATTTTTAGAAATGTAAAAATAAAACTAGTTCCCGGAAACGGGAGGGGGTATTATACTAAAGTTAATTGATTTAATAATCAAATCCCAGAGTTCATTAATCTCTTAAACCGGAAGTTAGTGGTTTTGTAGAAATCTAAACATAGAACCAAAGTTCATTGACATCCTCTAGGGCACTGAAATGGCGTGGTATCAAATTCGAAGCCGTGGGCTGTGTAATAATAGTGCAGGGTGTACATCCAGTACGCTGCTAAACCAGTTATGCGGAAATTTTCACAAATATTAGCTAGTAACAGCGCGCCCATCTTTAGATATAAATATGAATATTCTCGTGGTGGAAAAGCAACTCCATACTTAAGAATGCATCATACCTTCATCTAAAACCGTAATGACATCTAAACTTGGGAAAATATTCCATACCTTGTCAATCCATTAGAAGAGAAACCTACATATGTATTCATACCTTTTGTAATGAGCACTGAGGATGAGGGTACGTATGAGCGAGGAACATTTATCGTGCAATGCGATGGACACCCACCGTGTTGAAGTAGCTGAAAATGTAGCTGATTTTATGAAAAAGGAAGTATCCAAATATGAATGGATCCAACACTCTGGTTCCAATTGTACCATACTACGCATTTTCAGACTATCAACCTTGGTTCTGAACTTGCTGCATCCAATGAGAGTTAGTCTGCGACCAATAGTTATAGCAATGTTTGTTTGCTTTAAATTATAACTGTTTCAGCCTTATATCTAAGTACTTTACAAATAAGTCAGATTGTAATTATAATCCCCATGGGAATATCCTTAAAGAGTAGGAAAATATCTAGAGTGTATAAAAGAAACTTTTCAGTTAGTGCGTCTAGTAAATTTATTCAACCAATCGCTGAATAATCGAGTCTGTAATTTACAAAAGATACCGAATAATTTTTTAATAAAACGCCTTTATTTTTAAGGAAGCAAAATTATGTGCAGAAAATGTACGCGTTCTCAAAAAGTAGTATGACGGTTAAATTCAAAAATTGTAAACAAAAGCTAAGAGAATCTTTAATTTGTGAATTACTAATCAACAAAGCTATCAAACAGATAACTGGATTGTTAATTTCCGCTCTCCCAATCTAAAAACGCCTTATTTGCGACATAAAATATTCATGTCATGTGTGTTGTCTAAGCACGTGTACAGTAAAACAATAATTACGAGAATTACGTATACAATGACATCAATAACGACAAAGAACATTTATGCTTATTCTAAATAAAAGTTTTACCGAAAGCTCCATCTTTATTACACATAATAAAATACTTATCTTTTTTGGGTTTTTTTAATGGTGTACATTAAAGTTATACAATCTAAACGTTTCGACAACACTTGTAGTTATCTTCGTCAGTACTAATATTATCTATTAAAATTGTTAAAGACGAGCTTTTCTCCCGCAGAATTTTGCGGTTAAAATTAAATTTACAACATTGTAGAAACAAACCAATAATCTATATCAGAATGACATTTAAAACTTCATGTCAGATAGACATAAATATATGTTAACGTACAAAAAAATTCCAAAGCCTCCCGCTTATTTTAAAATATCGATAATACAGCTTAAACATTTTCAATCATATTTATTTAATTTTTACATTTACTTAAAATTCTAGCTCCGTTATTTCCTTCTACATAAAATTATCTTCATATAAAAAAAAAAAATTGAAATCCGTCAAGCGGTTGTCGCGCAATCTGCATGAACTAAATGACCTGATTATTTTAATATATAGGATATTGAAACAATTTTATTTGAAAATTTAAACATAACCACAACCTGATATTAATATTACAGTTTGAGAAACGCATAAAGCCAACTATAGAATTCAATTTTAGTAAAGAATAACTAGCTCATTAAGAATTAAATATTGTTAAACTGTTTTAAAGATGACAAATTAGAACACCCTCTAACGGTGGAAGACTAACGATGAAAAATGTCAACCAGAAAACAAATTTAACAAAATCAACTTATGATGTAAGTGTAAAGTTGTGAAAAACTTCAATTTAAAACTGATAGAATCATTCACAAATATAAACATGACATAATTTCAAATAATTCAGTTAAATCCAATAAAGGAATAGTTTCGTCATAAAGTGTAAGTGTTATTTAACAATGAAAAGCGTAATGCAGAACGTTTTATGTGATTTTTAATTATAATTTTAATGTCAACTACATACGTTAAATTATAGTGCTGTGGTAATTTAACATATAATTGGTAAAGCATTTACTTATTTTTTCCGAGATATACCTAGTCAGTGGTAATTCCGGGGGTAATGGGTTCGATTCCCGCTACCGCATACCCTATGTGAGTTTTTTACGTGCTTTTCCTTATACACATATAGCGGCATGATCCACTGCGTATACGCACATCATGGCGAATGCTAGAATCGTAACTTCCCTTTCAGAACCCTAACTCCGTTCTTTCCGACACTTATCGTGTTATGTTATTTCAAACACATGGCGTTTAGGTTAGAAGGCAACAGTGGATTCAGTTTTTCTGACAGCGGGCGGTGAGCTAAGGAGAATGCTCTGCGTTAAAGACGTTTTAATTGAAGTACCTGCACAAATAGAGTAAGACATATTTAGCGCATCATAAAGACATTCTTAAGAACATAAGGGTGTGATAGTCTAAATGTTTTACGCATTACATCATTAACGCTTTAAGTTTTTGTGGTTAATATGCTAATACGCCCGTATGTACGAGGCAACTACGCAGATACAAATTAAAACCAACAATTTTGATGCTTATAGAGTTCGCGGTAGCAGTAAAACCAATGTTGGTTAACTGAGTGATCACTTGTAGTGACAGAACACGAATATCTCATAAGTGGATAGCTTGCTAACCACTTCGAGCTAGTTAATCGACGATTCTGCAGTTTTTACAATTAGCAACTTGATTTTTCTTGTAATTTACGTTCAAAGTATTCGTGCTTTGTTATATGTCAGAAGTTTTTATAGTGGTACAGAGAGACAAAGATTATTTGATGTAGAAGTAACTAAAAGATAGAAACCTTTGGTATAGTCTTCGAAGGTAGGTTTGAATTTCTTTTAAGTATTTAGTAATATATCATAGTTGAACTACGATACACACAACGGCTCACTGTCAAGGGTGCCGCGTGTGTACGGATTGAATGAGTAATACTTTTTGTGATATAAGATAAAATTAGTTCAGATCATCGCTTATTGTTACTTATTACTTAAAGTCGTAAATGGGAAAGTATTTCGTTTTTGATATGAAAAAATTACTATATGGTCATTGTGAAACTTTGTTGAGGTAATATTGACATATAATATGCCGTTTAACGCAAGATACTTTAATTGCTTGGAATTTTGGTGTATCAGTTAGTATTACCGGTACCCTATATTTAAATTTGTTTTTGTAAAGTTGGCTATGTCGAATCATGTACTGATTTGAATGGTGTTCGTGTTTGGGTTCCAAAGAATATTTTGTTTAGAATCTGTAGCTTAATTTAATGTAGCTGCTAGTAAGTAAAGTGCATTTCACGGATAATTAAACCTCTATAATATGGCAGACATTCCACTATGAACAACATCCAATTATAAAATAACTAAAATGCTGTAAGTGTAACATTATAATGAAAGGGATATTTCAGTTGGCTACTCTAAACGGCATTTTCCATCCTTTCCTACAAAATTGTAATAGCAAAAGACAAATATAATAACAAATACGACCTTCAAACGTCTTAAAATATTATTTGCCAACTCAGTAGCGTATCACGCGGAGAGGTAGCTTAGTTTAGTAAAAATGAAAATTTTTCAATTAAATTAATTATTGTAAGAAATAAACATTGTTAAAATGAAAGAATGTTCCAAACAAATATCATTATTGGTAAGAATTTCTGAAAATTTATCATTACTAATTCGTAATTAATGTTGAAACTGCAAATATATATATATATATATATATATATATATATATATATATATATATATATATATATATCTTTAAACGTTTATAATTCTGCAATTTTTAATTACGTAATAATTATTAATAAAAAAATTATTTACTACATACTTGTTCATTTTTTTCTAAATTTGTATTAAAATAGTTAAAATAGTATATTATAATAACACTAGGTGAGCGTGGTGATGGCGAATTTATTAATAATAAATTTATTCAAATAAGTTTTGCACTTTTCCTTATATGACGAAAGGTACTACGCCAATGAGTGCTCCTGCGCTTTATTTGGTGACAAATTTAAATGGCGGCCATATTGCAGACGTCTAGTTACTCGTGAAATGTACTACAGAAATATTATCCTTAATAGCGCATTATAGCAAAATTGACAGTTTTTTAATCGTTGAGAAACTTTCCCATGTATAGTAACGAATTCGAGGTTAAAAAGACTTTTGTTGATTGGTTGAAACACTTAAGAGCAGTCCGACCCGCATGTAAACCCAATGTTAACTTTATGCATGATATCTTAAAAACTATAAAATTTGCTAACTTCAATTTTTTTTTATTTTGAAGGTTGGTTCTTTATCTAGTTCCGTACGGAGGGTTTTCAAAATAAAATAATAATAATATATTTTAAAATTTGTTTAAAAAGTACTTACAATTTTAATGAAAAAAGAATTATTATAAATTTTTTTCTCACCCCATAATGTAAATTTTGTAAAACCCTTCCGTACGGAACTAGCAATTGTTGTCAAAAACATACAAAAAAAATTTGGTAATGACATCTTTATTAGTATTGGCTACAGCTTACATCAAAGTTGTCAAAAGCATATGAATGTTCAGAAAACGAAGAAAACAGTGAGGACTGAACAAAAAGCAAGTATACTTACAAGAATAGTTATACTAGTAATGCCTAGAACCGTAGAATCGGTTACCTGGTACTCCTCATCCTCATATAAGTCTTCTAACTTCCTTTTTCCTAAACGTCTGGCCTGTCAGATTTTTTTTAACGTCCAACGCAGCTGTTTCCACCTTGCGAGCACGGGCTATATCAAGTAGTTTCATAGCTTTTCTTCAAGAACCAATTTGGTTTTAGAAACAGTAAGGGGACTGGCGAAGCTCTCATGACGTTTATTGATTATACTATTACTTGTTTTGAAGAAGGCAAATTCTCTGCCTCTGCTTTCTGTGATTTTAGTAAGGCATTTGACTGTGTTAGTCACAACGTTCTATTATCAAAACTAGAAAAGTATGGGCTAGATAACACTAGTCTCAGTCTTATTAAATCATATCTAACAAACAGGACCCAGGCAGTCAGAACTGGTAACGATGTCTCTACTTTTCTCCATCTAGAACGTGGTGTAAGTAGTATAGCTATACGGATCCTGTCCCACTTTTGTCACTAGATTTGTCACCAGATCTAGGAAAAAGTCACCAGAAAAGTTACTAGATTTCAAGGTTGGTAACATTGCCTATTTCAAGGGGTAGACCACAGGTGTGTAACTCTCTTCAAGGTTATGTGCCCTGCCTCTTCGAGGTCCCTGCTTCAAGGTCAGTCCTGAAGGTCCTCGGTCTCAAGCAAGTCTAAGCATGTTTCAAGGCCACGCCCTATTCAAATCAAGAAGGGGGCCCATTGTTCAAAGTCTATGCTTACAAGGCCACATGAAAGAACAAAGACTATCTATTGTTCAGTTAGAAATAGATTGTTATCTCAATTCTAGGAAATCAATAACAAAGGCGATGCATTGTTCAAAGTCTATGTTTACAATTTTCAAGGTGAAAGAACAAAAGCGATTCTTCTGGTCGAGTTATAAAAATAAATTGTTATCTCAATTCTAGGAAATCAATAACAAAGGGGCCCATTCTTCAAAGTCTATGCTTTCAAGGTCACATGAGAGAACAAAGACGATCTATTGTTTTGGCTGAGTATTCTAGAAATCAATAACAAAGACGATGCATTGTTCAAAGTCTATGCTTTCAAGGCCACATGAAAGAACAAAGACTATCTATTGTTCCGTTAGAAATAGATTGTTATCTCAATTCTAGGAAATCAAGAAACGCTTCAAAGTCTATGCTTACAATTTTCAAGGTAAAAGAACAAAAGCGATTCATTCTTCTGGTCGAGTTATAAAAATAAATTGTTATCTCAATTCTGAGAAATCATGAACAAAGACGATGTATTGTTCAAAGTCTATGCTTATAATTTTCAAGGTAAATGAATAAAGACGATTCATTGTTCTGGTTGATTTATAAAAATAGAGTGTTATCTAAATACATCTCTTTCAAGAACAAAAGGCAATCCATTGTCAACGATTTAAGTTTATGCTTATAAGGTCACACCTCTGATAACAAAGACGATCCATTGTTCAGTTAGAAATAGATTGTTATCTCAATTCTAGGAAATCAAGAGCCCTGAGGTGCATGTTTCAAAGCCACGCCCCCTCAAGTGCTGTAAACAGGTGGCCGTTCTCCTAAACAGGTAGCCGTTTCCTAAAAACAGGTAGCCGTTTCCTAAAAACAGGTAGCCGTTTCCTAAAAACAAGTAGCCGTTTCCTAAAACAGGTAGCCGTTTCCCAAAACAGATAGCTGTTTCGCAACCGTTTCCCCATGTTCAGGTCGAAAATAGATTCCGCATCTCAATTCCAGGAAATCAAAAAGGGGCCCATTGTTCAAAGTCTATGCTTACAATTTTCAAGGTTAAAGAACAAAGACATTCCATTGTACAGGTTGAGTTATAAAAATAGATTGTTATCTCAATTCTAGGAAATCAATAACAAAGGCGATGCATTGTTCAAAGTCTATGCTTACAATTTTCAAGGCCACATGAAAGAACAAAGACTATCTATTGTTCTAGTTGATTTATAAAAATAGATTCTAAATACATCTCTTTCAAGAATAAAGGTGAACCATTATCAACGATTTAAAGTTTATGCTTATAAGGTCACACCTCTGATAACAAAGACGATTCATTGTTCAGTTAGAAATAGATTGTTATCTCAATTCTAGGAAATCAATAACAAAGACGATGCATTGTCAACGCTTCAAAGTCTATGTTTACAAGGCCACATGAGAGAACAAAGACGATTCATTGTTTTGGTTGAGTCATAGCTTCTGAAATTCTAGGAAATCAAGAATAAAGGGGCCCATTGTTACAAAGTCTATGCTTACAATTTGCAAGGTAAAAGAACAAAGACGATTCATTGTTTTGGCTCTGTCGTAGCTTCTAAAATTCCGAGAACAAAGACGATGCATTGTTCAGACTGATTAGGTCATCTAGCAAGTAAAATATTTTTTATAAGACTACCACAATATACAGATAAAAAATCGATTTAAGTATTATGGGATATAGTCACTTTTGTAATACCTCTGCTGGAGCATATCTATTTACTATTCTCGTTTAATGCGGACCACATCATCTTTCCTAATAGGTTCATTATATTGTATACTAGCCATACATTCAGCTTCCCTTAAAAGTCTTCATATCAGGATCTACTTTGAGACATTGTTCGAGACTTATTACAAACCTGCGCAAGCCCTGAGGTGCATTCTTCAAGGTAAGCAATGTCACGCCTCCCCAGTGCCCTCAAGTGGTCTAAACAGGTAGACGTTTCCTAAAACAGGGGGCCCGTTTCACAAAACAGGGGGTCCGTTTCCCAAAACAGAGGGTCCGTTTTCCAAAACAGATGGCTGTTTCTCAACACAGGTAACCGTTTCCCCAAGGTTACGAGAGAACATAAGCGTTCTGATTCCTAAAAATAGATTGTTATCCAGCTACCACCCACCTCAATTCTAGGAAATCAAGAACAAAGGGGTCCATTGTTCAAAGTCTATGCTTACAATTTTCAAGGTCATGAAACGAACAAGTGATTCATTGTTCTGGTCGAGTTATAAAAATAGATTGTTATCTAAATACCCTTCGATTCTAAGAAATCAAGAACAAAGGCGATCCATTATTTTAGCCAACGCTTCAAAGTCTATGTTTATAATTTTCAAGGTCACATGAGAGAACAAAGACGATCCATTATTACGTTATAATTTCTAAAAAATAGATTGTTATCTAAATACATCTCAATTCTGGGCAATCAAGAAACGCTTCAAAGTCTATGCTTATAAGGCCACACCTCTGATAACAAAGGCGATTCATTGTTTTGGCTGAGTCATAGCTTCTGAAATTCTGAGAATCAAGACACAGACGATGCAGTGTTCAGACTGATTAGGTTATCTAACACGTAAAAATATTTTTTTTTATAAAACTTATAATTTATTAACCACAATATTCATCTATATATACAGATAAAAGATCGATTTAAGTAAATATACATATTATGGGAAGTTTGATGTACTTAACATTTTGTAATACCTTTGCTGGATCATATCTATTTTATTTATTATTTGTTTTCACATTCAATTTCCTTCAACTGATTCTCGTTTAATGTGGTCCACGATACATCATCATCTTTCCTAATAGGTATTTTCATCGCTTCATTATAATGTTTACTGGCCATACATTCAGCTTTCCTTAAGCCTTCATATCAGGATCTGTGATCCTTTTACTTTGAGACATTGTCCGTGACTTATTACAAACCTACGTCTCTTAAACTTATATGCAAAACACAAATTAAAATCTTTTAATTATACAGTTACGTAAATTTCAAAGTTAATTCCGAGAAATCTATTTTCAAGGTGATCCAACCTTACCCGACTATCAAATAGATTGTCAATGGTTACTATCAATTTTCCAGGTCCTACAAATCAACCTACAGGGGTATCCTGATATATGACCGGTAATGTATGCTTCCCAAGTTGGGTAAAGTTCTTTGAAGGTGTGACGAGAGATTTTGAAGGTCACCAAACAATTCTTAGAATTTAGTCGAGTCAGAGCCATCTGTCAATTCCTAGAAATCAATTTTCAAGGTATCATATTACAATTCAAACAGATTGTAAAGTAGATTCATGGGCTAAATGGAGTCAAGGTGTTCCTAATCAATGACTTTTAGGCCGTAGAAGTTATTACAATTCCTGCAGTGGTATCTATGCTAAAAAATAGGTCAAGGTTAAATTGGTCTTATATTAGCTAAATGCTCTTCAAGTCAAATAGAAATTAGGTCATCAGCAGGGGAGGGGGGGTAGATGTAGAAGTGGTTAAGGTATTTAAGCAGTAATGTGCAAATAAAATTGATTCAATATGTGGATGTGCTACGCTGCTGAATCATGGACCAAAGCGGTAGATGCACATACAGCCGTGGAACGTTTACTCCAACAATTGACGACATTGGCATTTGATGCTAATCATGAGGCAGTATATGGTTTAGGACGCTTTTATTCGGAAGAGGACTGTCATGCACTTCAAAGAAATATGAAAACGGTGTAAAAATATGTGAAACGTATTTAAAGGGTCGATATTGTTTACTTGCTTAATACAAAAGTTAAGTGCGGCACAACTAGAAGAGTTCACTCTAGATTTGAAGGAGTGGGAAGATGGGGATACCAGTGAAAAGGGGAAGAAGGAATATGAAGGATAGTAGTCAGTTACTAATTATATTTTCTCGATTAGAAAAGATGTATAATTAAAAATAAAACCTTAATTATTGTTGTTGTGTTCTTTTGCATGTGAAAAGGATGTATTCACGACTAGTCTGGATGCAGTCGGAAAAACAAATAGCGGTCCCCAGTCATATGTAAACATAATTTAACTAGAATCTTTGGAATAGGAAAAATGAGTGTGGTCTCCAAGAAATTTTCAAGACCATATATCCTACAGGCCGATCTTACCCGACATCATCCGATCGAAATGTAGAAACCTGCAGGACCAATTCTAAACGAGTCATGCAAACATGAAGAATGATAGGCTAATATCATGGTTATTGACTAAATTGTAATAAAAGCGTGGGCTCATCAATAGTCATCCAGGTGTTTCTCCAAATACAGATAACCGTTTCCCAAAACCGATGGCTGTTTCTCAACACAGGCTAAACTGAACTAGGTCAAAACCTAAACATCTGGTCATGATGGGTTAGAAATCCGTGGGAAGGTTCAGGTACAATCTGAAGGTAGTTTTATATTATGAAAAAGCTAATCACCTACTTTGGGTAGTACTGATAGGGGTAGTTTCTATAAATCCTTCACCTACTTTTAGAGGTAAAGGTAGCTTTTCCAATAGGCTTATCATCTAGGGGTGCAATTCTGACCCGAGAAAAATGATGAATGCTATTACTGTAAGTGTATTATTTCATGTAAAGCCCTATGATGCAAGCTATTTCTATGGTCCACCCTATCCATCTAGGTCAACAATTTTAGCATTCCTGGAGGTTACATTCTTGGAAATAGCAAATAAGCGTTCCTTTCTAACAATAGAATCAGTTCATGGAGGATTGTTGTCTATGCTAATATCAAGGTTCCTGTATGCTTACAGTATCTGGTGATTGGAAATTCTCAAGGTCTCCAAACAATTGTCAAGACCATATGTCCTACACGATCTTACCCGACATCATCCGATCGAAATGTAGTCGAAACCTGAAGGACCAATTCTAAACGAGTCATGGAAACAAGAAGAATGATAGGGTCTATGCTAATAAGCGTGGCTCATATTATGGTCCGCTAGGATGTTCCCCAAATACAGATAACCGTTTCCCAAAACAGGGAGCCGTCACTCAACACAGGTTTCCCCTCCAGAGCAATTAATCATAGCTGAGGCTGACCAATTCTAAACGAGTCATGGAAACAAGAAGAATGATGGGGTCTATGCTAATAAGCGTGGGCTCATACTATGGTCCTAACCGCCAGGTTGAGGCAGTTTAAAGACAGATAACCGTTTCCCAAAACAGGCCGTCACTCAACACAGGTTTTCCAGAGCTAATAGCTCATTAATCATAGCTGAGGCTAAATTGAACTAGGTCAGATCCATTTATCTTAGAAATCTAAACATGGAATATGGTTGTGAGGGTTAGAAATCCCAATTCGTGGGAAGGTTGCATCCAAGTACAATTCTTAGAAATCTGAAAGTAGAACTAGTTTAATATCATAGAAAAAGCTAATCACCTACTTTGGGGTTTATGGGCCAAGGTGGTAGTTTCTATAAATCACCTACTTTAGTAAAGGTAGCTTTTCAATAGTTACAGGTACTGTGTCAACGAGGCTTATCATCTAGTGCAATTCTGACCCAGAAAAATGATGAATTCTGCGTCGCTTTTGAGAAGAATGACTATGTTTGAAAAGCTAGAATAGAAAGTAGTGTTGGCAACCATGATTGTTAGGGTTTAAAAGTCCCCATTGTGTGCACAGTAGACTCTTGATTAGCAGCAATGACGAAAGTAGTAGTACGCCAGGTAGAAAGTACAGAAAAAGCAGTGTGGAGGAGCGAAAGAAGAGGTTGGAGACATTAATAAAACAAGTAAAAGAAATAAAACTCGATTTGGAGTGTTATATAGTGAAAACAAAAATGATGAAGCTGCGTATTAGCAATATGTAAAATAGTGTAGTAAACATGAAATTTTGGGAAGGATGAGTTTAAATACCTATTTTAAAGAAGAAGAAGACGCTGCTATGTGTTGTTATAAGTATCTCACAATTGTATTAGGTTTAAGTAACTGTATTATTAAAAAATAAAGACTTTAAAAGTTAAAGAGACGGTTTTCGGTATTCTCTTCTCCCATAATGGTTCCTTATTGGCTCTGCATATCTAGGCGCGGTTCGATATCCACCTTTACCGAAATCTCCCATAAGGAAATGGAACCCCTGCCGTACGTTGGGCTTTAAATTGGCCTATATACAACGTATAAAAGAAGAAGAAAAGATCAATGGCAGTAAAATGATCCCTAAATAAAAGCAATTTACTGGTTTTAATGCAGATCGTTACTGTTTTTAATCATTAAATGGCGTTTATGCATATGTGAACTAAAATTTATTAGTTATAATGAAAAATACAATGACTTTCCTTTGTATAAGGGAGATTTAAATTGATTTTTTTTTTGCAAGAACCTAAAAAATTAAATGTCAGCCCTATTCCTAAATTGACTACCCTTGGAATTAAAAGAGTAAACAGTGACAGCTTGCAGTATAGAAATGGAGTTAATTTGATGTAATTTTTATATAAAAGGTTAAGAAAATCGATTTATAGTTTTAATGTTGCAGAACGAAGGAGATCTGATTGTTTTTATATGAATAGTTTTTATTGTGTGTGTTAGGCGTTAGAATGGGTTTTCATTGTGTTAAAGGGGATACAATAGACACAATAGATACAATAAACAATTTTTAAAAAATGTACCTTAAGTTCACACCTCTGAGAAAAGAACAAAGGCGATTCATTGTTTTGGTTGAGTTATAAAAAAATAGATTGTTATCCAGCTACCCCCATTCTGAGAAATCAAGAACAAAGGCGATCCATTATTCAAAGTCTATGCTTTCAAGGTCACATCTCTAATAACAAATGTGATCCATTGTTCAGTCATAATTGCTAAAAAATAGATTGTTATCTAGATACCCCAATCATTTCAGGCTCAATTCTAGGAAATCAAGGACAAAAAGGATCCATTGCCGACGCTTCAAGCTCAAAGTTGTATTGCCCAAGGCCATCATACACATTGCTTACGTATATTCCTCAAGGTTCTTATAAATCAATTCTCAGGAGTACTAAATAAAATTTTCAAGGCGTGGGGGGATTCTACCTTTCAGGGTCACCAATTCTTGGCTGAGTCAAACAATTAGAAGACATTAGACTGAGTAAAGAAACAACTCAGCAACTGCTAACTACATTACAAAACCTAGAAGTGTAACATCTATATACTTACATCTCATTTTATTCTATTTAAAAGGTTGCGAAATTTTATTGATGGTCTAGAGATATGTAGTTAGGATAAATAATATAGAATAAACATTTTTTATTAATATAAACATATATTGTTATACACATTCCTTTACTAAAACACACAGCTCTTTATCCACCTTTAAGTTTCTTTGACCTTATGTTGATATCACCTTTCTACATCCAAACATTTAGCGTGATCTGGCTTAGGTGGAACCTAAGGACTGGTAAATTAAGTAAATTAATCTTACTCTTAATTTTATGATCCTACCTAGTATATCTACTTTTTACAAATTCATGCAGCAGATAAATAAAAGTTTTCAGGATATTTTTATTTCAATAACAAGTAAAATTCTAAGCATACCAGGACAGTAACTAAATTGTCCTACCTGTATGATTAGGTTAGATGAATGACATATATTAGTAATAGGGTAGTTGAAAAGAATGAAAATATTCTTAAGCTTGAAAGCAACTAAAATGTTATCTCATACGATTTTAAAATAGGCAGAGGGTAATCTATAAAAGTTAATATGGCCACCGGTTAGGGGGATAGGAATTATATTATCCATTTATTATTGTTATTAATTATATGAATTCGGAATGATACAACTGAATTTTAGTAGTCTTAAGGATGCTTTCCTACTGCAATTATAGCAAAGGGGCTATAATTATTATTTTTATTAATTACTATTAGTTCGGAATGATGAATAGGTTAAATTAATTTAATTTTGTGTGATGTGTATAAAGAAAATATGTTATATTCAGCAACATTTGAGAAACACGTAATGGATGAGCATTGCATTAAACATAACATTATATACATATAATTCTGATAACGTTAACAGAAAATCACTACAATACATCACCTGTATGAATGCAAGCCTATTGTATCCCCTTTAAAACAATGAAAACCCATTCTAACGCCTAACACACAATAAAAACTATTCATATAAAACAATCAGATCTCCTTCGTTCTGCAACATTAAAACTATAAATCGATTTTCTTAACCTTTTATATAAAAATTACATCAAATTAACTCCATTTCTATACTGCAAGCTGTCACTGTTTACTCTTTTAATTCCAAGGGTAGTCAATTTAGGAATAGGGCTGACATTTAATTTTTTAGGTTCTTGCAAAAAATCAATTTAAATCTCCCTTATACAAGGAAAGTCATTGTATTTTTCATTATAACTAATAAATTTTAGTTCACATATGCATAAACGCCATTTAATGATTAAAACAGTAACGATCTGCATTAAAACCAGTAAATTGCTTTTATTTAGGATCATTTTACTGCCATTGATCTTTTCTTCTTCTTTTATACGTTGTATATAGGCCAATTTAAAGCCCAACGTACGGCAGGGGTTCCATTTCCTTATGGGAGATTTCGGTAAAGGTGGATATTGAACCGCGCCTAGATATGCAGAGAATAAGGAACCATTATGGGAGAAGAGAATACCGAAAACCGTCTCTTTAACTTTTAAAGTCTTTATTTTTTAATAATACAGTTACTTAAACCTAATACAATTGTGAGATACTTATAACAACACATAGCAGCGTCTCTTCTTCTTCTTTAAAATAGGTATTTAAACTCATCCTTCCCAAAATTTCATGCTTTACTACACTATTTTACACATTGCTAATACGCAGCTTCATCATTTTGTTTTCACTATATAACACTCCAAATCGAGTTTTATTTCTTTTACTTGTTTTATTAATGTCTCCAACCTCTTCTTTCGCTCCTCCACACTGCTTTTTCAGTACTTTCTACCTGGCGTACTACTACTTTCGTCATTGCTGCTAATCAAGAGTCTACTGTGCACATAATGGGGACTTTTAAACCCTAACAATCATGGTTGCCAACACTACTTTCTATTCTAGCTTTTTCAAACATAGTCATTCTTCTCAAAAGCGACGCAGAATTCATCATTTTCTCGGGGTCAGAATTGCACCCTAGATGATAAGCCTCGTTGACACAGTACCTGTAACTATTGAAAAGCTACCCTTTACCCCTAAGTAGGTGATTTATAGAAACTACCATTGGCCCATAAACCCCCAGGTAGGTGATTAGCTTTTTCTATGATATTAAACTAGTTCTACTTTCAGATTTCTAAGAATTGTACTTGGATGCAACCTTCCCACGAATTGGGATTTCTAACCCCTCACAACCATATTCCATGTTTAGATTTCTAAGATAAATGGATCTGACCTAGTTCAATTTAGCCTCAGCTATGATTAATGAGCTATTAGGCTCTGGAGGAAACCTGTGTTGAGTGACGGCTCCCTGTTTTGGGAAACGGTTATCTCTTTGGGAAACTGCCTCAACCTGGCGTTAGGACCATAGTATGACACGCTTATTAGCATAGACCCCATCATTCTTCTTGTTTCCATGACTCGTTTAGAATTGGTCAGCCTCAGCTATGATTAATTGCTCTGGAAGAACCTGTGTTGATGACGGCTCCTGTTTTGGGAAACGGTTATCTGTATTTGGAACATCCTGCGGACCATATATGAGCCTACGCTTATTAGCATAGACCTATCATTCTTCTGTTTCCATGACTCGTTTAGAATTGGTCCTTCAGGTTTCGACTACATTTCGATCGGATGATGTCGGGTAAGATCTGTAGGACATATGGTCTTGACAATTTTTGGAGACCTTGAATTTCCAATCACCAGATACTGTAAGCATATACGGACCTTGATATTAGCATAGACAACAATCCTCCATGAACTGATTCTATTGTTAGAAAGGAACTTATTTGCTATTTCAAAATGTAATCTCCAGGAATGCTAAAATTGTTGACCTAGATGGATAGGTGGACCATAGAAATAGTTGCATCATAGGGCTTTTTACATGAAATAATACACTTACAGTAATAGCATTCATCATTTTTCTCGGGTCAGAATTGCCCCTAGATGATAAGCCTATTGGAAAAGCTACCTTTACCTCTAAAAGTAGGTGAAGGGATTTATAGAAACTACCCCTATCAGTACTACCCCCAAAGTAGGTGATTAGCTTTTTCATTATAAAACTACCTTCAGATTGTACCTGAACCTTCCACATTTCTAACCCATCATGACCAGATGTTTAGGTTTTGACCTAGTTCAGTTTAGCCTGTGTTGAGAAACAGCCATCGGTTTTGGGAAACGGTTATCTGTATTTGGAGAAACACCCTGGATGACTATTTGAGCCCACGCTTTTATTACAATTTAGTCAATAACCATGATTAGCCTATCATTCTTCATGTTTGCATGACTCGTTTAGAATTGGTCCTGCAGGTTTCGACTACATTTCGATCGGATGATGTCGGGTAAGATCGGCCTGTAGGATATATGGTCTTGAAAATTTCTTGGAGACCACACTCATTTTTCCTATTCCAAAGATTCTAGTTAAATTATGTTTACTATGACTGGGGACCGCTATTTGTTGTTTTCCGACTGCATCCAGAATCGTGAATACATCCTTTTCAATGCAAAAGAACACAACAACAAAATTAAGGTTTTATTTTTAATTAACATCTTTTTCTAATCGAGAAAATATAATTAGTAACACTACTATCCTTCATATTCCTTCTTCCCCTTTTCACTGGTATCCCCATCTTCCACTCCTTCAAATCTAGATGAACTCTTCTAGTTGTGCCGCACTTAACTTTTGTATTAAGCAAGTAAAACAATATCGACCCTTTAAATACGTTTCACATATTTTACACCGTTTTCATATTTCTTTGCAAGTGCATGACAGTCCTCTTCCGAATAAAAGCGTCCTAAACCATATACTGCCTCATGATTAGCATCAAATGCCAATGTCGTCAATTGTTGGAGTAAACGTTCCACGGCTGTATGTGCATCTACCGCTTTGGTCCATGATTCAGCAGCGTAGCACATCCACATATTGAATCAATTTTATTTGCACATTTGCTTAAATACCTTAACCACTTCTACATCTACCCCCCCTCCCTTGCTGATGACCTAATTTCTATTTGACTTGAAGAGCATTTAGCTAATATAAGACCAATTTAACCTTGACCTATTTTTTAGCATAGATACCACTGCAGGAATTGTAATAACTTCTACGGCCTAAAAGTCATTGATTAGGAACACCTTGACTCCATTTAGCCCATGAATCTACTTTACAATCTGTTTGAATTGTAATATGATACCTTGAAAATTGATTTCTAGGAATTGACAGATGGCTCTGACTCGACTAAATTCTAAGAATTGTTTGGTGACCTTCAAATCTCTCGTCACACCTTCAAAGAACTTTACCCAACTTGAAGCATACATTACCGGTCATATATCAGGATACCTGTAGGTTGATTTGTAGGACCTGGAAAATTGATAGTAACCATTGACAATCTATTTGATAGTCGGTAAGGTTGGATCACCTTGAAAATAGATTTCTCGGAATTAACTTTGAAATTTACGTAACTGTATAATTAAAAGATTTTAATTTGTGTTTTTGCATATAAGTTTAAGAGACGTAGGTTTGTAATAAGTCACGGACAATGTCTCAAAGTAAAAGGATCACAGATCCTGATATGAAGGCGTTAAGGAAAGCTGAATGTATGGCCAGTAAACATTATAATGAAGCGATGAAAATACCTATTAGGAAAGATGATGATGTATCGTGGACCACATTAAACGAGAATCAGTTGAAGGAAATTGAATGTGAAAAACAAATAATAAATAAAATAGATATGATCCAGCAAAGGTATTACAAAATGTTAAGTACATCAAACTTCCCATAATATGTATATTTACTTAAATCGATCTTTTATCTGTATATATAGATGAATATTGTGGTTAATAAATTATAAGTTTTATAAAAAAAAATATTTTTACGTGTTAGATAACCTAATCAGTCTGAACACTGCATCGTCTGTGTTCTTGATTTCTCAGAATTTCAGAAGCTATGACTCAGCCAAAACAATGAATCGCCTTTGTTATCAGAGGTGTGGCCTTATAAGCATAGACTTTGAAGCGTTTCTTGATTGCCCAGAATTGAGATGTATTTAGATAACAATCTATTTTTTAGAAATTATAACGTAATAATGGATCGTCTTTGTTCTCTCATGTGACCTTGAAAATTATAAACATAGACTTTGAAGCGTTGGCTAAAATAATGGATCGCCTTTGTTCTTGATTTCTTAGAATCGAAGGGTATTTAGATAACTATCTATTTTTATAACTCGACCAGAACAATGAATCACTTTTGTTCGTTTCTCATGTGACCTTGAAAATTGTAAGCATAGACTTTGAACAATGGACCCCCCTTTGTTCTTGATTTTCTAGAATTGAGGTGGGGTGGTAGCTGGATAACAATCTATTTTTAGGAATCAGAACGCTTATGTTCTCTCGTGTAACCTTGGGGGAAACGGTTACCTGTGTTGAGAAACAGCCATCTGTTTTGGAAAACGGACCCTCTGTTTTGGAAACGGACCCCTGTTTTGTGAAACGGCCCCTGTTTTAGGAAACGTCTACCTGTTTAGACCACTTGAGGGCACTGGGGAGGCGTGACATTGCTTACTTGAAGAATGCACCTCAGGGCTTGCAGGTTTGTAATAAGTCTCGAACAATGTCTCAAAGTAGATCCTGATATGAAGACTTTTAAGGGAAGCTGAATGTATGGCTAGTATACAATATAATGAACCTATTAGGAAAGATGATGTGGTCCGCATTAAACGAGAATAGTAAATAGATATGCTCCAGCAGAGGTATTACAAAAGTGACTATATCCCATAATACTTAAATCGATTTTTTATCTGTATATTGTGGTAGTCTTATAAAAAATATTTTACTTGCTAGATGACCTAATCAGTCTGAACAATGCATCGTCTTTGTTCTCGGAATTTTAGAAGCTACGACAGAGCCAAAACAATGAATCGTCTTTGTTCTTTTACCTTGCAAATTGTAAGCATAGACTTTGTACAATGGGTCCCCTTTATTCTTGATTTCCTAGAATTTCAGAAGCTATGACTCAACCAAAACAATGAATCGTCTTTGTTCTCTCATGTGGCCTTGTAAACATAGACTTTGAAGCGTTGACAATGCATCGTCTTTGTTATTGATTTCCTAGAATTGAGATAACAATCTATTTCTAACTGAACAATGAATCGTCTTTGTTATCAGAGGTGTGACCTTATAAGCATAAACTTTAAATCGTTGATAATGGTTCACCTTTATTCTTGAAAGAGATGTATTTAGAATCTATTTTTATAAATCAACTAGAACAATAGATAGTCTTTGTTCTTTCATGTGGCCTTGAAAATTGTAAGCATAGACTTTGAACAATGCATCGCCTTTGTTATTGATTTCCTAGAATTGAGATAACAATCTATTTTTATAACTCAACCTGTACAATGGAATGTCTTTGTTCTTTAACCTTGAAAATTGTAAGCATAGACTTTGAACAATGGGCCCCTTTTGATTTCCTGGAATTGAGATGCGGAATCTATTTTCGACCTGAACATGGGGAAACGGTTGCGAAACAGCTATCTGTTTTGGGAAACGGCTACCTGTTTTTAGGAAACGGCTACCTGTTTTTAGGAAACGGCTACCTGTTTTTAGGAAACGGCTACCTGTTTTTAGGAAACGGCTACCTGTTTAGGAGAACGGCCACCTGTTTACAGCACTTGAGGGGGCGTGGCTTTGAAACATGCACCTCAGGGCTCTTGATTTCCTAGAATTGAGATAACAATCTATTTCTAACTGAACAATGGATCGTCTTTGTTATCAGAGGTGTGACCTTATAAGCATAAACTTTAAATCGTTGACAATGGATTGCCTTTGTTCTTGAAAGAGATGTATTTAGATAACACTCTATTTTTATAAATCAACCAGAACAATGAATAGTCTTTATTCATTTACCTTGAAAATTATAAGCATAGACTTTGAACAATACATCGTCTTTGTTCATGATTTCTCAGAATTGAGATAACAATTTATTTTTATAACTCGACCAGAAGAATGAATCGCTTTTGTTCTTTTACCTTGAAAATTGTAAGCATAGACTTTGAAGCGTTTCTTGATTTCCTAGAATTGAGATAACAATCTATTTCTAACGGAACAATAGATAGTCTTTGTTCTTTCATGTGGCCTTGAAAGCATAGACTTTGAACAATGCATCGTCTTTGTTATTGATTTCCTAGAATACTCAGCCAAAACAATAGATCGTCTTTGTTCTCTCATGTGACCTTGAAAGCATAGACTTTGAAGAATGGGCCCCCTTTGTTATTGATTTCCTTGAATTGAGATAACAATTTATTTTTATAACTCGACCAGAAGAATCGCTTTTGTTCTTTCACCTTGAAAATTGTAAACATAGACTTTGAACAATGCATCGCCTTTGTTATTGATTTCCTAGAATTGAGATAACAATCTATTTCTAACTGAACAATAGATAGTCTTTGTTCTTTCATGTGGCCTTGTAAGCATAGACTTTGAACAATGGGCCCCCTTCTTGATTTGAATAGGGCGTGGCCTTGAAACATGCTTAGACTTGCTTGAGACCGAGGACCTTCAGGACTGACCTTGAAGCAGGGACCTCGAAGAGGCAGGGCACATAACCTTGAAGAGAGTTACACACCTGTGGTCTACCCCTTGAAATAGGCAATGTTACCAACCTTGAAATCTAGTAACTTTTCTGGTGACTTTTTCCTAGATCTGGTGACAAATCTAGTGACAAAAGTGGGACAGGATCCGTATAGCTATACTACTGGTGTACCTCAGGGATCCATCCTGGGTCCGTTACTGTTTCTAGTTTACATAAATGGTTTGCCTGATTGCTTAAGAAATGGAAATAATTCTATATCAATTTTGTTCGCTGACGACACGACGCTTACTGCCTCCCACGTTGAAGTAAATACTGCCGTTAGTTCGTGTAATGAACTTGTTAATCAAGCAGAAGTATGGTTTAACTCCAATGGTATGGTTTTGAATAGAGATAAAGCTCAGAACTGCATATATACCTTAAGGCCACTTAACGACTTTGATAACTACTCTAATGTTGCTAAATTTTTAGGTATTCGTATGGACACTAAACTAAATTTTAATGTTCACATTGACCACCTGACTCGCAAACTATCAATTAATATTTATGCTTTGCGCAATTTAGCAAATTCTGTTTCTTCTAATGTTTTGAGGATTGCCTATTTTTCTCTATTTCAAACACATATTTTATATGGCATCATCACATGGAGTCATGCACCGTGCAGCAGTAAAGTCTTTGGGTTGCAGAGAAGAGCTATACGCATTTTATCCAGTCTACCATATAAAGCTGTTTGCAAGCAGGCGTTTAAGGACCTTCGTTTAATGTCCTTTTACTCATTGTATGTATATCACTGATTGTGTTACTTTAAACTTAACTACACTTGCTATGACACAAGAAATGAGATACACTCTCATGATACTCGTTATAAAGATCAACTAAACACTCCTTTTTTTAGATTATCAAAATCGTTAAATGGCGTTAATTTCTGGTCCATTAGATGTTTTAATGCGTTACCTCAGAATGTTAGGAATTTACCCATTGCAAGTTTTAAAAAAGTAATTAAGATGTTTCTGATTGAAAATCCAATGTACAACTTAAAGGAGTTTTTAAATGTTAATGTTACTTGAAATGTGTATGCTGTATGTTTTTTACTGTTCCTTCGACATGTGTAAATATCAGTAGATACTCTTCACGAATAAAATTATTATTATTATTATTATTAAAAGAAAATATTTTTTTTTATTCTTAGTGTTATATATGGTTGTAAAGAGGAGGTTTCAGAGAATAATAATCAGTTAAAAGCCAAAAATTGAAAAAAAATTCCCTTGGCGTATTTTGAAATGGTAGGAGAGAAAATACAGAGTGGCGTTGGTTAGGGAGTTAATGTAAGACGTTCAAAAAGAGAAGCTGTAGTTTACGAACGTGGTGTATTTGGTGCTAGTGGCATATCATTCTTAGGAACTTTCAGTTTAATTAGTGGACTACAGAATATCCCAAACGAATTTCCCATTTGACGATGCGTTAAACTGATAACTTAACCGGCGTCATTGTGGATAACCTCGTATTTATGAGGATTCTCACGTGTTTGTGGATTTATGAAGAAGATTAACTATAATATCGGTGACCATTAATCTTAGATTTGGTGTGATGTATTTTTATATTTATTATTGTATTTATATTGTGACAAAGGTTCAGTGAATAATCGGAACTCTGAATTTAAGGAAAATTATAATGTGTTCTAGTTAGCTTTTCGTAACTAGTTGAACTTATAACAAGAGGGGTTTTGTGTTCTTTCAGGTCTCTGAATTATTATTTAAAAAACTCTACCGACGTGTTAGCGGAATCAGCTATTGAATTTATAGGGTTAATTACACAGGGGGAATTTGAAGGTAGACATTCTCGGTTGGAATATTTTCGTGCGGGAACGAGTAATTTGGTGACAAGGGGTATGCGTCGTTCGTCACTGACTTATGGGTAAGTAATGGTGGTGGTGGTTGTATAAGGTATTTCAATCTTCAGGAACTATTAGTTTACTTAGCAAGATTCTGCCTTAGCCCCTATCCTTTACACCATCTTTGCATCAGACATTCTCGAAGTTACACAACCTGGAGTAGTCGTTAGGCAGTTTGCGAATGGCACCGTCTTCTGGACGGTTAATCGGAACAGCGAAACGGCCTCCCGGCTCATATCCAAAATCCTACGGAACTTTTCCAACTGAGCCTACCGGTGAAGAGTCTCCATCAAGCCCTTCAAAACCCAAACAATCCTTTTCCGACATCCTAACTACACCAAAGATAGTTTCCCAAAGCTTGCCTCCAGAAATGTTTCCCTCACCCTAAACCAAGAAAGACTCACACCCCAAGATGAAATCACCTACCTAGGAATCCTTTTCACTAGAACCCTCAATTGGCTCCCCGATGTAAAAAGAACACTCAATAGGATTAGAAACCGCGCAAACCTACTGGGCCCCTCCGGGGTAGGATCAGAGGTTGCCATCCTAAAGCACTTCAACACACCAACAGAACATACATCCGCCTTGTTGTGGATTTACGAGCATCCATATACACTAATATAAACCCCAACCACCTTTCCTCTGTCGCCTCCTATGAACTCCGAATAGTTAGACGCATACATAGGTTACCCCTCAGGTACCCTAGTGACCTCACAACACAACATGCAAACATACCACCAATCACACACAGGATCCAAACACTTCAGAAAAACTTCGCGCATAAAAGAATTTTTGGCGATACTATCCCAAGCAAAGAAATCCTTACCACTCCCTAAAACTAACGCTTTCCCCAATTCCCACGAAGAAAACCTAAATTAAAATTGAAGCAACCCCCCCCCCTCCCGCGATCCTTACACAACTCCTTGACGACCTCTCCAAGGAGATATAAGAATCCCTAGATAACATCTCATATTCCCTCCGCATCTCCCCGTCTATTCCATGACCACCTAGCATGATACCGGGCAACGAATCGAATTAACCACACTAAGTACGCTGCAGCCCATTAAACAACACGCACACTTAAACCAATTAACACATTATGCAATATTCAAATAAACCTAAACCTTTTTTTTCACCAAAAAATAACCACACCTCATGATTGTAACTATACAATACCACAAGACATCTCAACACCAACAAGAATGGATGGACCAGAGCTGAAGAGGAGAAGGACTCCTGAACAGTCTACGCCAGGATATATATATATATATATATATATATATATATATATATATATATATATATATATATATATATATATATATATATATATATATTTTTATGTTTCCAGATCTCAAAAGAACATTAAGGGAAGAAATTTAGAATGATGAACTTATAGCGGTTGTTGAAAGCCATTTTGCGAACAAACCAAAAGAATATTTTATAATGGGTTGAAGATGTTATTGAAACTTGTACTGATAAGCAAGGGCCTATATTGAAAAATAAATCCCTATTGTTTTCTAATCTAGTCTTATCATGCCTTGTTCGAGAATATAAAAACGACCCTCGTATATATATATATATATATATATATATATATATATATATTATATAAATTAATTGCTTAAGTAAGCTTAACAACATCATTTGAAATTAGATTAAATTAATTGGTTATTCTTAAAAAAGGACTTAAATGCTTTATATTTTAACAAAATTAATTAGATAAGGCTTCCAAAAAACGTAATGTCTGTATCTTGAAAGGAATAAGTCTATTAATTTCTTTCTTAAAACCGACTATAGAGGTAATATTTTTGATCTTATCATCTAAATCATTATACAATTTAATGGCTTTTAAAGTAAAAGATTTTTCATAACCTGATGTATGATATTTTAGTCTAATAAGCTTGTTGTTAGTTTGACTTTTATTTTACCTGTACCATTAAAAAAACGAAGGTAATTCTGTCTATTTTGTATGGCATCTGCAGGAATGTTTCTACTTGCAGTGTGATTTTGTAGGGATACCAAACCCTCATAATTTTCCGTTCTCCACGTGCCGGGGACTACTTCATGAGTGACAGAATTTTCTGTGTCCACAACTTGAAGATTGCAATAGTCAGTGCTTGAACGCACTAAAAAATTACGCAGAACACAACTTGCGAAAACAATATATACTACTTTTGAAGGATCCAGATATTTAATACACGTGTGGAAAACACGAAACCTGGAAGCCATTAATCTAAATGCATTTTCTACCACATTTCTTGCACAGGAGAGTCTGTAATTAAAAATTCGTCTTTTATAATTAAGATTTCTTTGAGACAACGGTTTTAAAATATTTTCTTGCAACGCAAATGCTTCATCACCTATAAATACGAAATTTAATTTTTCTTCGTTTTCTTCATTTGTCGGTGAATTTAATCTTCCACTTGTCAGAGCTTGGTGAAAAGTTAATAACATCACCATCTGACAGCCTTCCTTGTTTGCCCACGTTAACATATATAAATTCGTAATGAGCATTGATAATAGACATCAAAACGATCCTACAAAATTTTGTGAAGTTATAATACAATTCTCCACTGTCATTTGGTTTGACAATTTTCCGCAGTTAATAAATTGTTATTTGTTTTTGAAGTGAAGGCCTCATGTTTCCATTCTTCTTTTGTTTGTGGCATCCGAAAAAAAAATCATTTTAAATACTCCAATGTTTCTCTTTTTTTACAGTTTTTCAAACCATTTGAACCGAAGAAGAAGCGACCCAAGGAAATAGAAAGAGACATGTGCCGTTTATAAAACACGCACTACAGTCACAAGTACTGACGAATGTGCTGCGCTTGGAACGTACGTTGCTGAAAAATTGCGAAACCACTGATTTCTTTGAAACAAGTTTTGCTTATCAACAATTGGCAGCACCTTCTAGCAGCAAGATTTTTCAACAGTCGAATAGTATGTCACTTCATGGATCGCCTACAGAATAACCTCGTCAACAGTTACCCAGTTTTATAACAGACCTCAGAATTATTCTTAAGAAAGTAAATGACTAAACCTATTTACTTTTATATAGCAACCTAACTGATAAAATATAACTTTTTTATACCGATTTTCTGTTCGTAAATATTTTGTCTTATTTTTCTTTTTCTGAAGGACAACCACATCATTTATTAAACCTACCTTCATGTATTTCTCCTTAAACTTCTCGTAAATTACTTGAGATGTTTCTGGAATAATGCGACCTACTGTTTGCGCAGCGATCCGAGTTGTGAATTTCAAATCTTCGTAACTACTCCCAGTAGCGAAAAAGCGCAATGTAGTAGCCAAACGTTCTTCTGGTGAAATTCATTCACGCATTACTGTATTTTTTTTCATGGTCCATTTAGTTCTGCACCAAAAAACATGAATCAAATTAATTCAATTTTAACTTGATAAACATTTATAAGGTTTGTCCCTTAACTAAAAATTACTTACGCAACAGTTGGACGAAATGGTATTGATTCATTCTCAAGTAGTTCCTGAAGTCATCAGGTTCACCGTCTCTCACCTCCCGAAGTAAAGTTATATGGCTCCTGTGCTGTCTTTCAGCAATTCATGATTTCATAATCTCCGCTTGTTGCTGCTACAATCCTTTTCGTATCATTCATATCTTTCTATATTATATTGTATTTATAATATAATTAATTATATTTCATGTATAGCATAAGACTTCTGTACACACAGAACAAACTGACAACCGTTTCCCGTGCTTCTGGCCCGTCGAGCACGCATGAAAGGCCTCGGCCCGCGGATAAATTAAAAAAAATCGGCAGGTTTACGCCATACGCAAGCGGATCTCGAAGGCGGAAGGAGATAACTGAAAGTCTGACAGACGCGTTCTGCACGTTAGTGGGCAACAGACAGGCCGAGGATCTGCGGATCTTACAGCATATGTGATCCGCGGGTCTGGCGTGTCAAAAAATCTGTTCGTGTATGGCTAGCTATTTTGGATTATTTAAAGATTTCTACCAATGCAGAACAGAGTGCAAAATACAGACAAAGAAGGAAACGCCCTATTCTTTGCGAAGGTTCGAAAACCGGACACGGATTGTAAATTGGTGCGAAATGGAGTCATTGAATAGCAAACGTTGCATCGCATTCATTTTTATCGCTAGACACGTGTTTGATTCATATTTATTGATTTAACGCTACACCTCCTTCTTTGAGACCCTTTAGTGACCTTTAGTGTTTTAATTAATAGTGTTTAGTGACCAATGGATCAATTACCGAAAGTGTTTCAAACTGTGAAGGGAATATAGCACCTTAACCGTCACAACCTGGAGAGAGAATCTTTGAAAATGAAATGAAAAATACGTTTCACAACTTTATTTACCAATTTCTAGCAAATTTCTGCATGTTCGATAGGATTGGAACGACTTTGAGAAATATTTAAGTTTAGCTTATGTATTCGCTTTCTGCGCTTTTAAACATGTTCCCCCAGGGACGGTACCCCCTTGTGGTTAGACACAGCGGTTGGCTGTACACTGATGGCAGCTTTTTTCGTAAATTTTCTTTCAGCAATATTCAGGAAATTTTCCCATACTGTAGGAGTTATGCTTGTTGTACATTGTTTCAAAACTTCCACTGTTTAAGAATTTGTGCCAAATACCAACTGTTTTCTATTTCATGCCTGCATCTCGCTCTGATTTGCAATCCATATGTGAATTTCGCACCTTTAGCATACAAAAGGGGCATTCCATTACATGCCTGAATTTCGCACCAATTTACATTCCGTGTCTGGATTAAGAATTAAGCCTTTGCAACTTGTTGATTCAACTTGCACGTCTACAGGCGTTCACGTTTACTATGACGATTCAACTTTGTAAAACCACAGTAGAATATAGTAAATGTGTACCTACACAGAATGGATGGAATAGAGCCCATTTTCAGAAAATTACGTTAGACAGGAACTTCAATGCATATCAGAAACTGCGTAAATAATGCGTCCAAAGTTTTCTTTTTGTAGATTATGGTTATATAATTTTCTGCGTAATGTGACATTGCAAATATATATTGTCAACATTTATCACATTTTATTAATAATTAAAATCTTAAAAGTACGGTACGCTAATGCACCCTATTTTAAATCTGCCTTTAGGAATATAATCTTTCTGGTTTTTATGTTATGCATAGTAGGTACTTCTGGTTCTGAGGTGGAATACTAACTACCATTTCCATTTTAATTCTCGTGTACTTACAAGCACTTATATTTATCTATACAAATTAGTAAAGTAAATGCATTTTCACAAAATCTTTTTTAGGAAATCCTTTTAGAAAAACTTTTCTAGTAACCTTTTTCGTAAGAAGTGTAGGTACTTAAGTTAAAACACAACTTCTTTTTATTACAAACTGCTTCATACTTGTCTCGTTCCCTAATATTACATATTAATTAATTAATTAAGAGTATAACCAAAAGAGTATAACTAGTTACATTTGTTGTTGCAAGCATTTTGCGTGTTCGTGTGTGTTATATCAAAACCCTTTATTATATGAAGGGATTATTTTTGCTGCATATGTATTACAGATTTTATCAATATATAAATCAATTTAAACATCGATAGGAGTTGATTAGCGAAATACTTCACCTCATTTGTGCATAAAAAAAAATTGAAAATGCATACATAACCATTTTCAAACATTTTTAAATCGCGTATTTTTTTTTAAACGGTTCTTTACAGTGTAAATTGTGTTAATCCATTTTACTGCATAACATAATTATGAGGTCCTATACATCATTTTGGCAAATGGTTGTCTTATTATAATTAATGAGCTTATATTTGTTATGACAGTTTATTGAGAATATACATACAATCATTCTTTGTGGCAATTTTTGCTCTTCTTACGTCATTCGACGTACGTCATTCATTTTATTGTTTATACTGAATAAATAATAATAATAGAACATCTAAATTACAATATAATAAGCATGAAATTATTTCATTGTTATACAGTTATGTTTAGTTCTTAACACGTAAATCATGAATGCTACATTAATTTCCAATTTTGTAAGACATAACTTACTTATGCATGTGCTATTTTGCGTTATAAAAAAATTCACTTCTGGATTTCATATTTCACGATTGCGTAAAATGCTTGTGCAGTGGGTGGTTGTATATTTCAGTTAATGAAGGTGTCACAAAAATAGGCAGTAATTGCAACAATGACAATTACAGAAGTGATGTTAACAAAGAAGTGAAATTGAATGCTTTATGAGCCTTAAGTTACACTCATTTTAATGTTCTGCCGTTTCCCACTAATTGCTTATACACCTGATTTTATTTAATTGCTTAAAAACCTGATGTGACCAGCACATGACTTCCTTATGCTTGTTGCATGTTGCATTAGCAAAAATTGTATACAAATAAAGAGAAACATTTTATGTACATTACAATTCTAGGATGCAATCCCAATTATGAGCGTTAGATAACAGTCAAATATGAAATTGACACGTATTAAGGTGGAGTCCGTGAAGATAGTATGGTATTAAAAGCACAAAACGCAAATTTTAGTAAAATGTGGTGTGTTTGTGCGGGTTTGTTCTCAAAATTAGTTTATTAGTGTAAGTACTCACTTAAATGCTACAGGCATTCAAATATGGCCAGCTACCTTCAAGAATGTAATGAACACCCAACGATAAATGTAAGTTGAATTGTAGGTGCTTCGTTTATGCCGTTTTTGTCTAATAAAGTTTTATATTAGAATTATGGGGTCAATACCTACTAGAATACCAGCCCAACGAGAAGTTCACGTTTCCGACGTATATCGATGGGGTGCGTCGTGTTTCTTAATTAAGATTAAGTTTAAAATAAGAAAATTCTTAATAAAGGCTTTATTTGGAAAAAATGGTGCAATGATTTATATAGGGGAGAGTTCCTTTGAATTGGACAGCCCATGAATCGGACGCTACAGTTTTCTACTACACCCGATAGTAATTTAACATCCTTTACGTAAATTCCATTTTTGCAACATCGACCGACATCTCTTGGAAAATGGCTGAATCTGTGGCTCGCGTCTTGTTGACGAGGCATGCATTGAAAAATCCGTTGCCGGTAGTGTAAATATTTACGTAAATTTGCGAAGTGAATAGCTACGTTTCTAGTGACGATTAGTTGCCGATTTTGTTTATACAAACATTGTGATTATCCCTTATCAGACAGGTATGTTAAGTCATTGATATAACGATTTGTAGAAATTATATTTTGGGGTTATTTTAAAAACCACGTATTCCATGAATCGGACATTCCGACGCCCAGGAAATGAACGTCCAGTTCATGGGCTGCAATGTGTCCGATTCAAGGGAGATGTGAAAGTATGTTATGTAATTCAATATTTAGCATGGAAAATACTGCATGTTTTCTCTGTTTCGGTACTACTAAATGATTTTAAGTATTCTCCTAAAACTTTATGGCAGTATTTTCACGTAAGATTGAATTTTTAAATAGACAATGCACATCTGCTCGCGTATATTTAGTATCATTTTTATAGAAGCTTATCTGTTCATTTTTTTTTTAAGGTTGCTGTCTATGATGGCTAAGCGAGGTAGAAAGTCTGATGAAGAGATTCAAGATGCAGTGGAGGCTGTAATAAATCAAAATCTTTCCATAAGAAGTGTTGCCAAGAACACACGCATATCGAAATCTTTATTGGCCAATTTGGTAAAAAAACATAAGAATTCTTCAGATGGCAATTTCAGATACATAAGGAATATTGGAAATAGGAAAACATTCACGGAAGATCATGAAAAGTTACTAGTTTCTTACCTTCGAACAACCTCAAAAATGTGTCATGGTTTGACAACAACGCAGAGCAGAAATTTGGCTTACCAATTTGCTGCTGCCAATAAAGTAGACACACCAGCAGAATGGCATAAAAATAATAAAGCAGGCATTCATTGGCTTCATGGATTCATGAGTCGCCACAAAGAACTCTCACTGCGTCAACCCGTAAGCACATCATTGAGCAGAACTTCCAGTTTCAATAAAACAAATACCACAACTTTCTTTTCAAATTTAGAAAAATTGTACCAGAAACACAATTTTGCACCAAACGTGATATGGAATCTTGGCGAAACAGGGTGCATGACAGTCACGAAACCGCCCAAGGTAATAGCTGTACGAGGGACAAAACAAGTAGGGCAAATCGCTTCGGCAGAAAGAGGAACTCTGACAACCGTTCTTTTTTTCATTAGCGCTGCAGGAGGGACGATTCCGCCTGTATTCATTTTCCCACGAGTTTACTTCAAAGATCACATGCTCAAGGGAGCTCCGGTTGGTGCCAAAGGTATGGCAAATCCATCTGGTTGGATGACCGAGGAAATTTTTGTTGAATCTTTGAAACATTTCTTGAACCACGTTCAACCAACCGCTGATAAGAAAGCATTAATTATTATGGACAATCATGTAACTCATGTGAATCTGCAAGTTGTGGATCTTGCAAGAAAAAACCACATAATATTTTTAACGTTGCCTCCGCATTGCAGCCACCGAATGCAACCTCTTGATGTGGCCGTTTATGGTCCGTTCAAGTCAAGGTAATACCATTAGAAATTAATTTTACCTATATCAATAATGTTTTTTTTTTCATTTTTAGATATAAACAAGCTATGAATAATTGGTTAATCCGGGGAAAACCGTAACAATATACGAAGTGGCTGAGTTCGTGAATCCAGCTTTTAGTGAGTCATTTACAATCAGCAATATCTGTAAGAGTTTTGAAAAAACTGGAATATATCCATTTAAATCGAACATCTTCACTGACGACGATTTTCTCCCTTCAAGTATAACTGAGAGACCTGATCCCACATCTATAATAAATCAGGAAACCCTAACCATCTCACAATCGAAAGGCAACCTACCAGAAAACGAGAATCTTTCAGATCAGCCATCTACTTCCGCTAATCTAAATCGTCCTTCTACAAGCGGCATCAGCACTGTGAAGAGAAATGTTACGAAGGAAGGAAGAGAAGAGTTAGGAATAGTTTCTCCAGAAACGTTAAGACCATATCCTACAGCACCTTTAAGAAAACAAAGTAGAACTCGTGGCCGAAAAAAAGGAAAATGTTCTATTATTACAGACACACCTGATAAAGATGAGCTAATGAAAGCGGAAGAAGAAAGAAATAATAAAAGTAAGAAGAAAGGTGCCAAGGCTAAAATAGTTACAACAGCTAAAAAGAACCATTGCTCTAGTGACTCTGATACAGACGGAAACATCTCTCTCCATGATGAATCTCCACCTCCACGGGATCTTAAAGAATATTTTAGTCAAATAGAACAAGAACTTGATCCTTCAGATGTCGAAGAGAAGAAAGATTCTGAGGAAGATAATTCTACATGCGTAGCTTGTAGTGGTGAATATCGACTAAGTAAAGAAGAATTTATTCAGTGCCGTTTGTGTAACCAGTGGGCCCACAAATCTTGTGGTATAATTGGAAATTTAAATTTCTTCTGCAAGAAGTGTTTTTGAATTTTTATTCACTTTTATTTTACCGATTCTCATGTTTTTGTACCATTGTCCACTTCATGGGAATAACTGTCCATAACAACATCCCATGAAATAGACATTTTATATAATAAACTTAGACTTATTTTTTCGAGTGACTAGCATCTCTTTTTCTAGCTTTTTCAGAAAAAGTGAATCCACAAACCTTCTGTTCATATTATGACGGTACAATTTGAACCTTTTTCCTTTGAAATAATATTTCACACCAAAAATAATTAAATTGTCCGTTTCAAGGGGACTCTCCCCTATTTATTTATTCGTAAGCATTCAGACAGATACTCTGTTCTTCGTCAGGCGTAATATGAAAGTGATAGATATTGACAAGGTAACATCAAAAAGGCAAATACTAATAAGGTAACTAGAGAATTAAGATTAAATCACTATTGTAGACTGTAAAACTATCACTTCTTAAAAATATACACTACGCACACGCACACACACGCACACGCACACGCATACGCACACGCACACGCACACGTACACGCACACGCACACCTACACGCACACCCACACGCACACGTACACGTACACGTACACGTACACGTACACGTACACGTACACGTACACATACACACACACACACACACACACAGAGACACACCCACACACCACACACACACACACACACACACACACACACACACACACACACACACACACACACGCATACACACACACACACACAGACACATACACACACACACACAGACACATACACACACACCCACACACGCACGCACGCACACGCGCGCGTACGCACGCACGCACGCACGCTGGCACGAACGCAAGCACGCACGCACGCAAGCACGCACGCACACCTGCCCGCCCGCGCACGCACGCACGCACGCACGCCCGCGCATGCACGCACACACAAACACACACACACGCACACGAACACGCACACGCACACGGACACGCACACGTACACGCACACGCACACGCACACGCACATACGCACACGCACACATATACAGACACACACACGCACGCGCGCGTCCACATTCCACGCACACGCACAAATATACAGACACACACACGCACGCGCGCGTCCACATTCCACACACCCTCTATACTTACATATGTATGTGTAGGTTGGGAGGTGAAAAGGATTTTAGACCCCACTTGTAAAAGTCAAAACCGGAAATGAATAATTCTTATCTAATATTAATAAAGATTCAAATATTTGTTAAGAAATCTGAATAAAATGTGTTCAGTTATGTAAGTGATTCAACATCAATGCCACATAGAATATCAATTCATTAACATTTCGGACACTTCATTATTGAAAATTTGGTTATTTTATTCAACGCAACGCCTATACAATCCATAAATTGGGTACTAATTAAGTATAGAACTGTTTCTTAGGATCATAGATAATACAAACCTAGTAAATGGACAAGTAACAAAAATGTATACTTTTTCCTTATTCCTTATTTAGTAAACCTGCCTTTATTACTTCATGCGTATAAAATAAAAATTGTCACATTATACGCAAAGACGACGTTATTGCATTAAACGATGTTTATAGACTTAAGAAAAATTTTAGGTTTGCGCTTATTTCAGACAAATTTGCGATTGGAACTGTCAAAGTGAATCATTCTACCAGCACAATCGAAATAATTAAAGAAATAGATTATGTGATTGAATAACTTTTATCTTGACAAGGGTTTCGATTTCGGTCGACACTTTCGAGTAATCTTTTATCTATTTAATTGGCAATGCCTTAAATTGCTGTGGTCAAAGTATTTGATCAAACAAGTTTTATAACACCATTTATTTTATTAATAATGATCTTAAGCACCTACGCAATTCTTTAAATATTGGTGAGATAGGTAAAAGACGTCGCTAAAGGAGTTCAAATAATCACTTATTATGCAATATTGTCACAACAAACATTTTGTTGGTAAAAGTTTGAAGAAAATGTGAGATAAATATTCAGTTAGTGCGTTAGAACGAGTTTGTTTAAAAGCGCGTTGAATTTTAAGCATAAAACTTCAATGTTTTAGGAACTTTTAAATATATCCAGTATTTAAATTTTCATTTGTCTGCAGGGAAACGAACAGTACTGGAAGGTGTAAGTGTGAAGTATTACGTTAATTTCTTGTTTTTATTACCGTTTTATACTTTTATTCTATGTAATAAATAAAGCATATCAACTTCTTTTGCCCCCCACACACACATCTTAAAAGTAACTAACCTATTTAAAATCCACTTTTTCTATCACAAAGCTCATTAATTTGTTTACAATTTGATATTAGTCTCAATTCTGTCAGTAGCTTTAAGCTTCTTTAACAAATTCATTGTGTACACTTAATGAAACTAGGTATATTAATTGTACACGGACCGCCAATAGAACACATTTGCTAACATTTATAAAAGCGGCTGCTCTGAGATATTTCGAAAATCTAAAGCACTTGGTCATAGGTAAACATCTAGGCGGTTCGTGATTAGATTTATATTATACGAATAAGTAGGTCTTGCCTTCATTCATACCACGACCTATAAAATACTTCGTATTTTGTGTAGTATACGGTAATGGCGCATGGCGGTAATGAAATGGGTTTGTCAATACGGCTTATAACGGATATACAAATAATACTATTCTCGATTTTATTAACTGACAAAGATTTTGACCAACACTCAAAGTTTGACGTTAAAGCTATCCACCGCTACCACTGCGTACGGTCTGTTCTTACAAATCTAAATATTGAATCAGTGTATGGAAACAAGAAGAGTGATTGGTTTGTTGTCTATTTTTAAAAAGTATATCAACGTTAGATGGTTCTGGCGAAATTGTTTATAATAATAAAAACAGTATACTTACAGTATGTTTGTTTTTATCTTTTACATATTACTACCGTCTTAACCAGGATCTAGCCTGTCTCAGGATGAAGTTGTTTCCCCAAAACACGCTCTATTATCCAAAACGGGGGTCTGTTTCCCAAAAACAGGTACCTGTTTCTCAAGTACAGGTATCCGTTTCCCAAAAACAGGCATCTGTTTCTCAAATACCGATAGCCGTTTCCCAAAAACAGGTATCGATTTACAGATCATTCAGCTGACCGAACTCCGGATCATGCATGTGGGTGATCAAGCTTAGGATTTTATCTGATATGAACAGCTGAATGATCTTTTTCGAGATGGGAAGGTTTAAGGTTACACCTTAGCAAAATGTATTAAAAGAAATAAAATGTAAACAGGATGGAAATATAAAAATAGTCGCAGCTCCTATAATTACTACTGGATTATTTATAGCTATTAAACTCCTAGTTATCCAAAGACTACACAGAGGTCCGAGGTTCGTAGTGTGGAGCATGGGTGGATCTACTGTCAAGGGTGTTGGCGCCGAATGTCACTATGGACCAAGTGCCGATAAGATCGGGTAAGATACAGTCTTGCCTTAAATTTAGACTGGTGATAAAAGAAAGAAACGTCTGTCCGTTTACTAAAAGCGTCACGCTACCGGGAGCCTGTAATAAACTATTCCGATGCACATTTTTAAAACCAAACACGATTGGGCTAATACCTAAAGGTGGTTACAGGCAACGTGGTAACCAATCGGTCATAGCTACACGATGGCTATTGGTAGAAGAGCATTATTGTCAAATTAATATAATACATTTGGCTGAACAGAGTTCTAGGTGTGAGAGTCGATAGATTTTGTGCCGAAACTAACGAGGCATTTGAATTCCACGGGTGTTATTATCCTGGTTGCCCTAGATGTTTCAAGCATAGTCGAAACGTACGTTTACCAGATAATACATCGGAGACCCTCGAGTATCGTTATGAAGCTACTATAGCAAAATCAAATTAGAACACAGGAGTTGGGACACACAGTTATCGAGATGTACGAATGCGATTTTCGACGAGGGATACTGGAAGAAATGTTTAATTATACAGAAACGCACCCAATAATTTCATGTTTATCACTAAAATCCTAGAGATGCGTTTTATTGTGGCCGAACCGGAAACGCGAAATCCTTTTGTAAAGCAAAGGAAGGAGAACGAATAAGATATGTTGATTTTACATCCCTATACCCTTATGTTAATAAGTACGGTAAATATCCCCTGCGCCGCCCCACCGTGCATATTGACGAAAAATGTAGAAAATTAAACTTTGAGACGGGTTAATTAAGTGTAAAGTACTACCACCAGAATTATTATTTCACCCAGTACGGTCTGTAAAAATTAACGGCAAGTTGATATTTGTTCTTTGTCGTTCATGCGGTGAAAGTTTAAACCAAGGGAACTTCAACATAACGATGATGAACGCTAGTTAACAGGTATGTGAGTAATAGATGAAATTAAGAAAGCAATCGAAAAAGGTTACCAAATATTAGAAACTTATGAAATATGGTAATACGAAACCGACCACCTAAACTGGCGGTCTATTCAACCAATATATAAATATATTTTTGGGTATTAAACAACAGAGCTCAGGATGACCGTCGTATTGTAACACCCCGGAGAAAAAGAATAAATGTGTTATTTTGAAAGCGAAGGTGTTCACCTTAATCCAGCAAAGATAGAAAAGAACCCCGGTTTACGACAGTTAGGGAAAGTTGTTATTACTTCGTTTTGGGGTAAACAGGGACAGCGTGAGAACCAAAATAAAACTAGTATAGTCAGAGAACCTGATGAATTCTATAATAAGATGACTAATCCTTCCACTGATATAAATTCTGTTTTACCAATTAATGAAGAGACGTTACTTGTTAACTGGGAATTTAAAGAAGAAGCGTACAGCCCTCAATCGACTGTAAACATTGTGTTTGCCGCTCCTAGAAGAAGATGAACCTGTCCCAATTACATCTACACTTATAAAACGATCGGCTGACCACGATGTACTCACAAGCAACACGACTAACCCTACCGCGTACACTCCACAAAGAGATGCTTTTCCTCTGACGGTTCATCACATCTGTATGGCTTTAAAAAACGTAGGATAGATAATTTTACATAATAAAACTGTAAATGCAGATTTGAAATTATTCTATTGTTGTGTAGCTTATTGTGTAAGTATGTCTCTATGTTGGTACCTAAGGAAATAATATTACAGTTATATATTAAAAATGTAATATTTTTTACGAGTAAACACCTATTATGTTGTGTTTTTTTTTACTTACATCACACACCCGGTCCTCGCGTGTGAGGAAGGTGTACGTAAGTTCTGATAATTCTCTAAAGGTTTGGTAGATATTGTTAGGCTATTGGTAGTAAAAAGGTCGTTCTTATATTAAGGGTAGCTCCCCCAATTTGATGTATGTGGGAGATACGTAAATAAGCCGACAGGGGGCGGGTTCGTCCAAGGGCTAATTCTACCCCGTTTTCGAGAAAATTGACTTTTTTTGTTTGAAAAAGCTGGACTAAGAATAATCAGCTTAAGTTATTTTTGTCATCTGCACACAAGGGCAAATTTTTTTGACCTGGTCGGCAAACATCAAAGGGTTTGGAAGGGCTAATTGCCAAAATATAGTTACGCAAAATTTTTCCACGCTCTTCAAAATTTTCCGTGGTACGTATTCCGGCATTTCTAAGAATACCCCGGGAGTCAATGACCTCCTTAGAATTGCTGTGACCTCTATCGTCCTTGAAAAGGTCAATGAACATATATATATATATATATATATATATTTTTGTAGCCAAGTCCGACGATAGAGTTTTTTAATGCTAACATTTACATTCAATTTACCATTCAAAATGATTTTTTATAACAATTTAACTTATGTATAAAAAATCGTATAAGTCGCAGTGCAATTGTCACTTTGACAGCGACAAAAGTTACCTGCAATTATTACACCTACAAATGGACTAGTAGTTTTTTCATTTAATTGTGCAAAATGACCAGATTAACTTTAGAGAATAGAATTAACATAATTTCTTTATACGGCCGCAGGATCTTTTAGAAAGCTTAGAGAAGAAATCCAGGAATTGAAATAGGTTTGACAACAATAAAGGATTTGGTCAATAAATTCAAAGAAACTGGTTCTGTGAATGATAGGATTCGGAAGAGAGAAAAACCTGCAACTAGGCCTGAAAGAACGGAAGAGGTTATTAATTTAGTCAGAGAGAACGGATGAACAAATCTAAGAGATATTTCTAATGCAACTACCATTTCAATGGCTAGTGTTCGAAGATCAAAGAGTCAGTCATCTGTGTGGAGAGAAGCCTGTTTGAATCTAATACGTGGTTTAAAAATAAAGACATGTATACATAGCAAAGAGATGAATCTAAAAGTATGCTTAACTTGATAGTGTATGATGAACGGCTTAGAAACCTGGCGAAAGACATAAAAGTAATGTGCGGATCGGAATATGGATCGGATCACGCTCTGGTTGTCCGGAGAGTGTGTTTCGGGCAATAGTGGGTCTGGAAAAGGAAAGCCAACGTAGGGCGAACGTCCAGAATTAGGGTAGACAAACTAGTAGGTAATGGTCCAAGAGTGAAATATGCAGATGCTGTGAGTAAGGAGTTTAATGTGAACAGTGTGGAACTAGCCCAGAAAAGACAAAGACGTTGAAAGTGCATGAATGAGGTTGAAATACTCTGCTTGGTTGAATGAATGGGTAAATAAGGCAGTATCTAAGAAAAAAGATACGTACATGGCAATGATTGCTGCAAGAAAATGAGACCGAAAAAACGCCATTGTGTGAGGTGTACAGATTAAGAAACAAAGAAGCGAAAGATGCAATAAGGATAAGTAAAGAGGAAGTGATGGCTGTGGAAGGAGAGAAGATGCAGAATGGTTTTGAGGGCAACAAAATGGGTCAATAATACAACACGTGGCCCAAAACACAACGCTGCAGGAGTGTGGAATACGAGCAACGAAATAGTATGGGCGATTATGAAGTGAGGAAATACTAGTAAGAATATTTCGGAAATCTGTACAGTAGTGAGGAAAATAAGACTGAAGTGCTAAATATGAAGAATGTAGAAGAAATTGTGAATGAAACTGAGGATAATGGGATTAATGAGGTAGAGAAAACGGTAGGAACGTTAAAAAACGGTAAAGGAGCAGGCGTAGATGAAATCACTGGTAAAATGTTAAAGTATCGAAGAGCAATGGTTATACGAAGATTATGTGAATTATTCAATGTACACCTTAAGTGTGGAAAGGTGCGAGTGATTGGAAGAGAGCGATCATTGTACCACTGTATAAAGGTAAGGGGAACAAGAGGGATTGCAATAACTGCAGAGGAATAAGTTTTCCCAGTGTACCTGTTAAAATATTTGGAAACTACTGATTGATCCAGTACGAGAAGCTACACAATTTATGTTTATACAATATACACGTGGATAAATGTGTTAGGCAAACATGTATCGATACATATGGTGTAACGAATGGTGACGTAAATGTTACGATTTCTGGTATATGAAGATGACACAGTCTTATTAAGTGACAGTGCAGATGAGCTACAAATTGCTCTAAGAGCATGGACCTAAAGGTAAACGTAAACATCACCAAGATTGTGGTGTTCAATCGGCAAGGTGGAAAGGAGAGTGGAGTGTTTACTCTGCAAGGTGAAATTGTGGAACAATTTGTATGAAACCTCTGTCCTTCAAGCCACTTCTTCAAGTTTAGGAACGAGAAGAAATCACTTGGAGCCAGATCTGGCGAATATGGAGGATGGGGCAGCAATTCATAACGCAAGTCAACTAATTTGTTGAATGTAATAGCGGACGAATGAGAGGGCGCGTTATCATGTTGGAAAGGAACTTTATTTTTGTTTAAATATGGTCGTTTCTTACTTAATTCCGCATTAAAGCGTGCTAATAAGTTGGCATAATACTCGCCAGTTATAGTTCTACCCTTCTGCAGGTAATCAGTAAGCATTGCTCCTTGAACGTCCCAAAAGACCGTGGCCATAACTTTGTTGGCAGAAAAAAACGGTTTTTGCCTTTTTGGGGGCACCTTCATGCGCAGAAGTCCATTGTTTCGACTGCATTTTCGTCTCAGGTGTGTAATGGTGAATCCATGTTTCATCCACGGTAACGTATCGACGAAATAATTCGCTTGGATTACGCTTCAATTTAACGAAACAGTCATTTGAAATCGAAACACGTGTATGCATTTGTGCTTCTGTTAACAAACGCGGCACCCATCTTGCACTTAACTTTTTCATATTTAAATATTGATACAACATATTACGCACTCGTTCCGTTGAAATACGCAGTTCATTAGCTATCTCTCGCACTTTAACTCGACGATCACTTTTTTGATGGAACTGACTTTATCGATTGTTTCTTGAGAGGTAACCGTATTCGATAATCCTGGACGTTCCGCATCTTCCGTGCTCATATGGCCACTTTTAAAAGCAGCGTACCACTTGCAAACCATTCCATGGGAAGAAGCAGATTCGCCGTCATGTTTGCGTAATTCCTCTTCCGTTTGTTTAATGCTTTTTCCGCGTAAAAGATAGTGTTTTGTTAAAACACAAAATTCCTCTTTATCCTGTTTTAATTAAATTAAAAATTACTCTGGTATCCTCAAACTTGATACTGTGAGAACGTGTTGAACTGGGGTTAATATAGTTGTGTTTTTCTTAACAGATAATCGATGTTCCTCTACTCTTTCGTTAATAAGTATTTTTTTAAAATATGTATATTTTGTCACAATGTCCACATGTAATCTCATACACTGCTTAACATTATAAGTTTATCTTGATTTTCGGGTGCGGCATAATCGTTCCATTTTTTAGTTCGCGTTAAAAATGGTTTTTAGTGATGTTTTTTTCAATATCTTGCTTATTTTATTTATGGTACTAACTGTGTTTCTCGGTTCTCTTTCTTTTCATTTGTGCTCTTGTATGGCGTGGAAGTCAAGTTCAATAAAAGAGGCTCCAAAATGCAGAATATCTTACCAAGGACGAGTATAGCTAAGGCTATGGCTAAAGTGTGCAATCCATGATACTAGGAGAGAGTTGGACAAAATCAATAAAAAGCTAGTGAATCATCTTGAATAACAAGATATATTCAATTTTATCGAGTAGCTTTGACCAAATTTTAATCTTTTGCGCTGAAACGGACAGTATATTAACAAAACTACGGAGTAACGGTATACAAGAGGATTGAGAGTCACTAAAGACTCTAAAGAAAACCGCAATGTCATCTTACTACCTGCAGATTAGAAGAACGCAACTATCATTATGGATAAATGCCACTACGATGGACAAATAGTAAACTTCTTCCTGATCGTACAGCAAAAAATTAAAGGAAACTACCAAAACTAGAATTTAAAACACCAAAATCAGAGAGTATATTCAACAATAATTAGAACCACGAGAGAAATCATTTAAATACCCAAACTTTAGGGATTACCAAAATACCAGGAGCTCCTCTATTACCAATAGTAGACATAATCGGATCGCCTTTAAGAACACGCTAAGTACCTAGACCTAGGGAAACAAATACAGCCGCGCGCAGAAAGGTTTAACTTATTCGTTAAAAATTCAAGTCATTTTATACATCTAATAAAGAAATTTTACCCATTAGCTTTGACATGTCCGCGAGCAGTTAGACCAATTCCTAAGACATTTCAATGGAATGCAACATAGGTGGAAATATAACAAAATGGAAAAGTGACATATACCAACAGATACTTAAATACCAAACCATAACACCAGCGAGCACAACTAAAATCGGTGGAAGTGTTAGTTACACGATCAAACCGACCCTCCCACAGCCAACACGTGTGAAGATTAGTTTTTTTTTCGTTTTACTTCACTAATAACAAACAATAATTAAGTCTGTAAATTAATTAATTATGCACCGTTGAATATTGATAAGAAGAAAATTTAAAGACAGCCGTTAATTGCAAATAGAAATTTTCTTTCAAAATTAAAACTTATCAAGAACTATAAACAACCGTTAATATAAATAAAATTGCTCTTTTTTTTATTCCGAAATTAAAACTTGATAAGTAGTAATACAGTTTATATTCAACCACACATGTTAAATGGAAACTACATTCAAAACCTTTTATTTTATATTAGAGATGATAAGAAACGAAAGCACTCGAATTGACTGTAAAATCCGATCAATCTAATTAAGAGGGTTTTAAATTAAAATAAACAGGTAATAATTAACACCGTCCTCATAAATTAGTTTTTTAGTTAGTAAGAATAGTATTGTTAAATAGCAGTTTTGATATAAATAAGTAAAGTTAAACCTGAAATACTTTCTATGAATTCCAACTACAAACGAATGTATCTAATCCTTTACTATTGTGTAAAATTTTATATATTTTAAATAACGCGAACACCGACAGATATGTCAAACAGTAATCAGCTTCTGAAATTACGTGATTTTGAGTTGATATAAGTGTTACTAATTACTAATTATACCGTTAGATAGAATAAGTGTTTTTATTAATAGAAACTGACCGAATTTTATATCAATCGTTTTGTTATTTCACAAATAATAGTTTTAGCATGTTGAAATAAATACTAGCTCGTTGATTGATTTAATATCAATTAAAACAAATTGTTACGTTATCGCCTCAACGTTAAAATTATGGAATTTACAACCGTTCCCCACTTTTAAATGTCGTACTCTATACATACAGGTTAGTGCTTTCACAAAAAATCTTTCCTACATTCTCACTGCGTACCTAGCGAAAATTGCAATATTGTAAGTTGATATGAGGTAAAGAATGGTTTCACAATTAATTAATCCAATTAAACTTAATAAAGACTTGCTCTATAATTAGGTTCGAAACCTAGTTGATTTATTTCGATAACTAGCAAAAAATTACTTTGCTATCGCGCACCGTCTTGGTTAACCCGTAATTAGTGAGATTTAAATGAATTTACAGAGTTAATATTCATTAATATCATTCATTTTCATCCATCCTTGGTGAAGGATTTTTTTTTGTCAAAGGGACCTGTCACCTTTGTCTACGGTATCCGTATTCCATCCGTATTAATTAAGTTTTAGGTACATCTTCGACCGTGAGGATTCAACCCTTAATTATCCTCCACTGGGTAACCCTAGGTAGCCATTTGGAAACCGCACAAGTTCAGGAGTGGATCCAAAGACCGTCTGGACAGTAGCTAATCTTTGGGTGGTGCCCGAATCCGTTTAATCCGCTTCAATCCCTGTGACGAAGAACCCGTTATCCGTTTACCGCCCAGGAGTTGACATTGCAATAACATAAAATACCGTAACTTATAAGTACAATTAATAAATATATTTCCAAACGAGTCTTAATTTTTTTGTTGGATTTCGTTGAGGGCAAGCTTCACTTGCCACCACCGAAAACCCATTACACACGTGAGCAAGCAGGAATAGCAGTGTAATAAACGAAAAAAGAAAGCAAGAAAGAAATCGCAGAACGTGAAAACTACCAATGGTAAAAACGCCATGGCTGGTAGTTTAGTTCAAATTAGCAGAAGCAGAACGAGGCAGGTGTGACCTTACGATGAGGAAACATCAATTCAAAGAAGATTTTATGGGAACTGCATTATTAGCAACACATGAGACCAAGGACCAATGGACATTCATACAAGACTCGTGGAAAAAAAAGCAAAAGGCCACGTATTTCATTCCCTCCCCAAGGGGGAGGGCGGGCTGCTCGAGCTTTCTGAGCTCCTTTAGCCACAATCATGGATTCCCAGCATACATACATACATTACGTATAAATGTATGGTGGGATTAAGGATGGGTATGGTCAGGATAGGATCGGAAGGAACGGAGTTAGGGTTCTGAGGGGGAAAATACTACCCCAGCATTCGCCTAAGCAGCCGCACATGGTGTGCATGTACGCAGCGACCATGCCGCTACATGCGTATGAGGAAAACCCGCTGAAAAAGGAGTGTATTACTTGAAAATGATAATGTAATTCAACAATTAAATTATGAGTTATTTGACAACGCATTTGGAATATCTTGAAAATTATAAGATTTGGATAGCGGACATGCTTAAGAAAATTAAAAGCTTACATGTTAGGCTACAAAATGGAGCAAGAAAATTAGGTAATAATTCTAAATCCATCAAAGTGATCACTCAGCATAATGCAAAACATTACAAAAGCTGTTTATCAGAAATAAAAGCTTCGTTACAAAAACTACTGTTCCACTCAATAATACACATCAATTTGTAATGGTATCTTGTACACTGCCTTCTAGATTTGTCATTTCATTAAAAAATTTAAATACTTATCTATAACTATAATGTCTAGAGGAGTGACACCTTATACACTTTTGAATGGACTATTTAACTACATGCTAAATCCGTTAAAATATATAGGGTGTTGTATGTAAAAATATACAACCTTGATACGGCACGCTTTTTTGGGCAGCAAGTATATTTAAAAAAAATTGAAATTGTAGCTTGAGTTTCAAACAATTTGCTGTTTAAGGTTTTTTAATGGTGTATTTTTGTATGTATGTTTATACAAATCCAAACGTTTGGATAACACTTACAGTTATCATCATTTGTAGTAATAAAATCTTTAGAAAGTTTAAGATGTTGTAATGATCTTATGAAATATGAACATTTAAAACGCAAACATACGCCCTTTATTAATGTAACAGTTTGATAAACGTATATAAAGCCAACTACGGAATACAATTTTAAGTAAAGAATAACTAGATCCTTAATAAATAAAATAATGTTAAACTGCCTTGAAGATGACAAATCAGAACACCCTCTAATGGTCGAAAGCTAACAGTGAAAAATGTCATATTCAAAGAGCAAACTTGTCAAAATATAATAAAACAAATTTAAAATTGATAAAAGCATTCACAAATAGAAACCTGGCATCAATTAAAATTCCAGTCAAATCTAACAAAGAAACAGTTTCGTTAATAAATGTCTTATTTTAATCTACAAAATCTCGTATGTTCTTTACGTTTTATATCAAAGCCACGTTTTGTGGTTACAATGGATACTTTTCCACATGAACAAGATAACTTATACACTCCAGAAAATCATACTGGGTTTGAAACATCTTTAACTGAACTTAAATGTTTTTTAATTTATCTTGTAGATTCAAAAACAGTCCTAAAGTCCTGATTAATTAGGATTTTACAATTCTACCTGTAACACTAGTTACAAAAGAATGAAACGCAGTACTAGCATTAAGCACTGGTTTTCCTTTATGATTATGTCTAGCAGGTGTAATAAATAGCATTATTAATATCATTAAGTGAATATCCATTAGCGTGTTAGGATTTTGTTAAATAATTATATTAAAATTAAATTCAGGATCACAAATTCGTTTTGCTCGACTCACTAAAGATTTAATTACACCAATTTTGACGTGCATGGTGGTTTCATAATTTATGAATGTATCTATCAGTATGTGTCGGCTTTCTGTAAACCTTAAAAGTGAATTATAAGTTTTAGATATTCGTATGTCAAGAAATGCTAAACTTCCATTAGTTTGCTTTTCCATGGTAAACGTATGGTGGGATGTATACCATTTACAAGAATTTGAAAATTCATATTGTAAGCTGCTTTCGATTACTTTAATTAAAGTTTACTTTAATTGCCTCGGTCTAGCTCAACCGGTTTTTAAATTCTATACAAAGGGGAGTTGTTCGTTGTATCTGGGGTTGATCACTATTTCCCGGTTCCTTCACACTGAGCAATATTCTTGAAGGGGTTTTAGATGTATATGATTCCTATTTGGTTTATAAAATCTAAATATTTACACTTAATATTATTACAACTAACATAAAACAAAAAAATGAAAAGGTATTTTAAATATACAAAAATAAACAATGCAACTTCTATTGGTCGGTGGTGATCTCCAGACAGCTCTGCTCTTTGGGTTTTCTGTGCAAATACGGTTAGCGAGGCGTTTACACATTCAAAAGAACTAATCGTTAATTATATTGTTGCACTTTAGTTAAAGTAAATCAATGTGTTCGTCGGTATGATAACAAGGGTAACGCTCTTTATACCTGCTTGGAGGTCAACTAGAAAAGTCGATAGTTTTAAAGGGATTCTTTTATACAGAATACGAGTTTATATTGCTAAAATGCAACTTTTATAAAAGTGAATTTTAAAGAAACTAAATAATATCTACAGGGTTTTTATTAACTATCTATTTACAGCAAATTATCAATTACGGGCGATTAGTAACTCCTTGCGCTTCTGGTTTGGACCGCGTTAATAGTACCTACCTGGGGTAGGTATAACTGGGGGCCGTGTTAATAATAACAATGATAAGGTATTTAAACCTTCCGGAACGATTTAGTTTAAAGATTTTCAGGTGCATAATAGACTAATCGTTTTACAGGTACGGTAGACTTGCCAAAGAGTCTCTCCTTCAAGTCTGGGTTATCGCATAAGCGATCAGGATCGGATACAAGTTCAAGACCGTTCAGAAGTAGTTTTTTCTTATGCTGAGAACGCCGCAAGACCTTTAAATCTTCAGGACCTTTCTGTATTCAGCCTTGTTAAGTAAGACAGGCTGACTTTAACAAAGATGTTAAATCAGGATGTTGCTATCCTCTGGATATCTCACGATAAGTGAGCGGGTAGGAAAGCAGTTTATTACGTTTAGCAGGATTGCAAGGTAATACTCAATGTTACGTACTGGGCTCGTGATTTACCAAACTGGGTGACCGAAATATGTTCTAATTGCGAGAGGCTTGCTGCTTTCAATCTGTCGGCTTCCTTCATAGGTTTTTAATTATTTTGCCTAGTGTAGGCATGTGATTGTGAGTCGGTGTGTGGTGTGCAGGTGGAGTATCAATTACAATAATCTGGGCAAATACCCGTTGCGCTGTTTAATCGATACCCCGGCTCTTGAAACACACCCAGCGGAAAGGGGGCATTTGTAGCTCGTCTCACGGTTTCAATTCCAATGCCGTCATTTGTGGATAGCCCCTCGGGGACTCTGACGTAACAGAGCTCTTAAAGCTTTTTAAATTCACGTCGGAGGGTATACGAGTTCATTATTTGATGATTTCTGTAAAGTTTAGTTAAACAGGATAATTATAAAATAATTCATTCAAAAAATGTGTCATCTACATGTCTATACCAAACTAAAGGTTTTTAGGCCCATTTTGTAAAGCTAATGGCTACACGTTGCTACACCATCAGGATGTTCATAGAATTTATTATTCCACTGTCCATAAGTCTTTGTAAGACAGCGCTGAGAAAGAATTGTTATATCATTTGGAAAAATATGTTCAATACATTGAATAGTTTCCTTTAGAGGGACTTTTGTCTTCAATTTTGAAATTATGTATTTTTTTAATAAAGTCGGCAGAATTTATTTACCTGTATGAGGTTGTAATAGAAATGTAAGATGTTTTACAAGATTCTATGTAGTAGAACCAATTGCACTAACAATAGGCCTTAATCTTGATGGAACATTAGGTTTGTGGAATTTTGGTACAACGTGTAGTTTTGGTGAAAGAACTTCAGAGTTATTTATTTTCTATTATTTCTTCAGGAATAGATGACAATTTACTAAGGTCTTTACTTTTAAAAAGAAACATTTTTGTGAGATCTTTTGGTTGTTCAACGGTAGTAGCTCCAACCGTTGTTCTACTTTAATGTTATTGGTCGTGCATGTTTAATATAAAAGTTGCACTACATTTATCTGATCGCAATACCCGTTGTGCTGTTTAATCGATACCCCGGCTCTTGAAAGAGACCTCGCGGAAAGACAGCATTTGTTGCGCGTCTCGCGGTTTCATTTAGAATCCGCGGAGGTCGAAGACGGTTTCTGGTCGGGCTTCTAATTCGGTGATTGGTGGATAGACTGGCGGAAACTATGACGTAGCAAAACTCTTAACGTTTTTAAATTGACGTTGGAGTGGATATAAATTCATTATTTGATGATTTCTGTAAATTCTAATTAAACAGGATAATTGGCAAATAATTAAAAAAAATTTGTTAAAGTCGGCTGGCTCTTTACAATGTAGTGCTTCTTATCCATATCTCTAAATAACACATGTGTCATCTACATATCTATACCAAACTAATCGTTTTTTAGGCCTATTTTGTAAAGCTAATGGCTTCACATTGCTACACCATCAAGATGTTCCACTGACAATAGGTCGTAGTAAGACAGCTTTGAAAAGGAATGATTGTTATATCCGTTGGAAAAATATGATCAATACATTGAGAGAGGGAATTTTGTCTTCAATTTTGAAATTATGTATTCTTTTAATAAAGTGGGTAGAATTTTTCACCTCTATGAGGTTGTAATGTAAGATGTTTTACAAGATTGTATGTAGTAGAACCAATTACACTAACAGTAGGCTTTAATCGTAATGGAACATTAGGTTTGCGGAGTTTTGGTATAGCATATAGTTTTGGTGAAAGAACTTCGATTAGTTAGTATTCTATTTTTCTTCAGGAATAGATGATAATTTATTAAGTTCTTTACTTTTAAAAAGAAACCTTTTTGTAGGAACGTTCGTAGTTCCAACAGCTGTTATACTTTAATGTTATTAGTCGTTCATATTTAATCAGTTGCACTACATTTATGTGATTCCAATATTATATTTTCATTACGTTTAAGGTCAAATAAAGCACCACGCAGGCGAAAGCTGCCCTTTGGATATTTTTCTTTACGTAATATGTTAATAGTTTTATATCTTCATACGCAGCATCAAAAGGTAATGGTTTAATAGAATTCTCAACATTGGAAATTATATCTTCGCAAAATTTCCGCACTTAGAAAGCGATTCAATACCATCATCTGAAAGAGTATGATCAGAAAGGGTTATAACTGCTTTTCTGTTATCAAAAGATTGTTTATTGTATTGTTGCTTGAATAATTTATCAAATGTTGCTTCTTGACGTTTACATGGGACGTCAAAATTTATTTCCATACATTTAAAGGTTAATGAACCAATTGTATCCCAATCGTCTTAATTGATTATAGTTAACCTTTATACAGGGTTTTCAAAGTTAAGTCTGCACTATTGTTAACTTTCATATTAATGGAGCTACGAAGTCGGTTAAATTAGCAAAGTAGTGCATTTTACGTTGATTACGATGGTGGAAAAACACCCTGATACAATATTCTCAGTTGATAAAAGTTGTCATATGCATTTCTATCCTACAGTAAAAAATAAGGGAGATTTTGCCGATTTTTTAATTTCATCAAGTACGCTTGGTTCAAAAGTGATCGTTTATTTTTCATTCAGAAGGCCATGTTTTAAAAACAATCGTTTCTTTTTGAATGTCATAAATAAATTTGTGACAGTAATTGCATCGTTTTGAAAGCTGTTTTGTTTGTGATACCGATTTTTATATGGAACGAAGACGAGACCTTTTCCAGCATTTAATTTAAGACCTGTTAATTATTTATTATTTAGAGCGTGTTCAAATTCATAAATTAAAGGATTACTTTCGAATCATAGCCTACTTGATGAAATTAAAAAATCGGCAAAATCTCGCTTACTTTTTACTGTAGAAGAGAAATGCATATGACAACTTTTGCTGAGAATTTAATTCTCTCTCGACTGAGAATATTGTATACATAGTGTTTAACGCTGTGACATTTCTTATTGCCCATTTTTCATTAGCTGTGATACCTTTTTGGTTAATCTAGTATTTCCTGTCTTGAATGAAACACCTTTACCTACTACTTGATTAGCTGCCGCAAATGTTAGAACCGTTTAATTAACAGAAACTATTACCTACCTTTATCGAAAAATGTGAATAGCCGATGTTTTCATCGAATGGCTGATGGTTAGATTAAAAATTATTGCAAAAAAATGTTGTCACAACAAAAGAACTAATAAATATGGTGGTTCTTCTACAACCGGAAGTATAATAATTCGTAAAAGCTGGCTACTAAAACCAATAATGAAGAATTAATTATTCAAGAAATAAGACGTACATATTGTTTACAACAAAATCTATAACTCTGGAAAACGGTCGACATCTTGGTGCAGCTATTTCAAAGTTACTGAAGCCGTTCGGGTACAAGCGCGTTTGATAAAAACGATTATCCCCCTTATAGTACATATGTCCAATAGAATCACTCCATTTTATAGATTTATGCGTACATTTTATAACTGAATAAAGTCTCCTACTGAGTGATTGGTGGCGTAGATTGACAGACTTCAGCCTAGTGTATTTAAAGTTATAACCTAACATAATGTTATTCTGTACGTGAAGTTCTATGCTAGCTTTCAAGCCAAACATACGTGTTTAGTGCGAAAGCTATCGTAGGCATTTCGATACGCTCTTCGAAGCTAGTTATAAAAAGAACATACGATTGATGCATACGAATAATTAACCTTATATTTTAGCACATCAAGCAAACATCGCACCGGATGTGTGTGGTTTTCACCGCATAGATCCGGTCACGCCAGAGCCACGCCCTAAGGAGGGAACAGCGAAGGTATTGGACGGCAGAAAATTCTATTTACAAAAATGGCACGACCAACGAAACATCAACCTCGAAAACCAAGAGACCATCGGAATTAACGAAGATGCCATCTCGGAAGAGGAAGGATTCAAAACCGCCGTGAAAAAATGTGGAGTCAAGCAACAACCGGTGAACGCCGAAGCGCAAAGTCCGGAAATTCCCGTACGTAAGGAACGAATCCCGCCTCTAATCATCCACCGATAGGAGGATTATACGAAGCCGATGACGAAGCTAACGTCAGTCGACATAACACCGAAAACGACAAGAACCACTAAGGACGGCATCAGAGTACTTCTCAGCTCCGCGGAGGACTACAAAATGGCAACAACAGTTCATAGTCTACCTTTTAGAACAGGCTAAACCACTTAAGGTGGTTATAAAAGGCATCCCGCAAGACGACGAGATGATAGAGACAGTCAAGAGCGATTTCAAATCCATGGGGTTTGATGTCCAGAAGGTTAGCCGAATGTTCGCCAGACGCGAACATAGGAAAACCTTCATGGTATTGGTTCACCTCGGAAAGACTGAAAGGGCCAAGGATATCTTTAACATCACGACGGTAGGATACCTGAGAGTGCGAGTGGAATCGCTCAACAAGAAAAATTGAATTGGTCAATGCTACTAATGCCAACGGTTGGGGCACACAACCAACGGATGCCACGCCCCACCCAAATATGTGAAGTGCTAGGGGTCACATCACACGGTCAACTACGGTGGATGCTCCGCCCACTCACAGAACATCAAGAAGGAGAGCGCCCCCAGACCAACAAACGCCATAAAGCCGACAAGAATGAACGAGGAAGGAATAAGTTACGCGCAGATGGCAACAATCAATAACAAAACCGACACGTGAGGAATCTGAAGACGATGACTTCGCGCTCATCGTGATTAATATATATATATATATATATATATATATATATATATATATATATATATATATATATATATATATATATATATTGTTCTTCAGAAAACTGGGGTTGCAGTTAATTTTATTTAGGCTTTAATTAATGGAAACACTCCTTGGTGTTCATCTAGCTTTCGGAAACTTTTATTTCGATTATCAAGATAACAACAAAACTATACTGACATACAACAAAAAATTAACCATTTATAGTTAAAATGTATTAAACAATTAAAGTACTTACCATGCCATTCGTGATGCTTTTATACAACCAGTTGTATAAAAGCATCACGAATTAAAATATTAAAGTAGTTGCCATGCCAGTTGTGATGCTTTTATACAACCAGTTGTATAAAAACATCACGAATGGCATGGCAGATACTTTAATATTTTCCTTAAGATGAATGTTTCAAAACATTTTCCTCCGTTGACCGATTTTAAAGATTTTTTTTTAATGTAGATAAATGTGTTAGTTTTAATTAATTTTGTGCGATTTTTGAACTTGAAAAAGTATCGTTTTTATCCCAAGTTTGTAACATCCTGTAGAGCAATTTCGCAAACTAAATTCTACAGTATTATACTTTTCTACAAAATCTGATCTATTTTTAACATTATACTTTTTTATTCAACTTAATATCAATCTTGGTTCAAAAGATAAGAATTTTTGAAAAAAAAAACAAATTTTTTGCAACAATAACTGAAAACATTCCGATTTCGTTGGAATGTTTTGGTTTCCGTAGAAATCTACACTGTTGTGTATTTGTCAAACAAATTTATCTGACATTCAGAACGTTTCATTATTTTAATTACCAAGAGATATTTTATTTTACGATCACTTGTCGCCCGAAGATTCAGCTAGGACTGTTGCTCCTCATGGTGTTAGTTATTCCTAAAGACAAGTGGCGGAAATGTTAGGTTTTACAAAACCTAACGTGGCAAGAGCCGTGGCAAGGTTTCGAGAGACTGGAAGTTATGGGAGGAGAAATAGATCTGGAAGAAAACGTGCTAAATCTGCCCTTGATGATCACTTTATTAGAGTTTCAGTTTTAAGAGATCGGCATACTAGCGCAGTAGAAATAACATATGAACTTCAAAGAGTTGATCAGGTGGACATCAATGAAATAACAGTAAGGAGATGACTGAATGAAGCCAATTTACATGCCAGAATACCGGCAACTTGACATAAATTTCTCAGAGATCATCGACTAAATAGACTTCTCCTTTCGTAGGAACACTTTAACTGGAATCTGCAAGAATGGAGAAAAGTTTTGTTCTCAGATGAGTCAAGATTTTGTCTGAGAACTCGTAACGGACGGGTTGTAGCTTTGGAGGGGGATCCTTTATGGTATGGGGCGGTATTTCCTTTGACGCTCGAACAGAACTTGTTTTTATTGACAGAGGAACTGTACCATTTATCGGTAAATAATTTGTTTTAATGCAGGACACATACTGCAAGAAGAACAACGCAATATTTGAAAGACGTTGGATTAAATGTGACGAATTGGCCCTCTCGTAGTCCTGATACTAACCCGATAGAACATGTATGGAATATGTAAGGTAAACGAATTAGGAAACGACGAGGGCAGTTGTTCACTATACAACAATTTCCAAACGCTTTGGAAGAAGAATGGAATAACATTCCACAAGAATCTATCCAAAATTTAATTTACAGGAATGAATAAGCGTTTATTAGCTGTTATTCGAGCTAGAGGTGTGATGCTAGATACTAAAATAAAGCTTGTTTTCAATTGTTGTATTTTTCAAAAATGCTTATCTTTTGAACCAAGACTAACCAAGAATAAAAAAGTAAAATGTTAATAATAGAACAGATTTTGTAGTAAAGGATAATACTGTAGAATTTAGATTGCAAAATTGCTCTACAGGATGTTACAAGCTCGGGGTAAAAAACATACTTTTCTGTTTCCCTGCATATCTAGCCGTGTAAATTATAAGTTCAAAAATCGAATAAAATTAATTAAAACCAACACATTTATCTACACTTAAAAAAATCTTTAAAATCGGCCAACGGAGGAATTTATATATATAGGTATATATATATATATATATATATATATATTATATATATTATATATAGTATATATATATATATATATATATATATATATATATATATATATATATATATATATATATATATATATATATATATATATATATATATATATATATATATATAATCATGCAATCATTATAGCGTCCGTACGTAATTCCTTAATTTGGCGTCACCTAGAACTAGAAGTATTCTCTGACATTTTGTTGAAGTATATAAATCAGCATTTTTTTTGAGTTCCATAGTATATTCCATGTTTCTAGCTTTACTTTTACTATATACATAATTTTCGTACGTTTCACAATCATTCTGGTACCGGTACATTAAAGTACTGCGCTCAAAAAATCATTACGGTGTCTTGCTGCGTTGCATGTCCTCTTAATGTAACAAAGCAATCATTTTGGGATCTCGGACTAGGATATACATAATGTTGTTGTTACTAACATATAGAAGTCATTATATTTTAGTTAATAGTTTGTGAGCAATCAGTTTGATGTCTGCTTTCTTATTATCCAACAATTGTATGCATGTTTTCACAACTAAACTACACGATCATTTTTGCGTCTTAGTTTGAAATATAGACAATGTTGATGTTGCAAACATATTGACGTCTGTATATTGCAATCAATAGTTATCAGTTTCAGCCGATCATTTTGACGTCTTAGTTGAAAATATACATATTGTTATTGCAGCATGTGAGCGTCACGGTGTTTTTATTCAAGGACTACATTCCTTGCAATCAGTTTGACGTCTATTTTACGTTAACTAAAGCAATTCCCATTCTTATGTAAGTTTTAGTTTCTTGTATATGAGCAAGTTTTGCAAAATAATGAAAATAACTGTATATGAAAATAGAACACAGGTGAGGGCTTATACATTTAAATCGCTATGGATACATTTTTCTAATTTACTTTATATTAGCGTCACAAACTTCAAAAAACTGTAAGGATCATTATTACATCTAGTAATTTTTCTGTTATATACAGCTGAATTAAAAAAAAGGGGAAATGAAAATTTTTCAATCGTACATTCGGTTCTATTTGCCATCTGCCTACTCGACAATCCCATCAAAAATATTTCTATCAATGTCATTAGAAGAAGGGAGCTTTGATTAAGCATGAAGTTATTAAATTTGTTACTAAATTATAAAATATAATTTGTTCAAATTTAACCTATTTATTTTTAAACTAACCTGCCGTCAAAATATTTTAACCTATTTTTAATAAACCATGTTCACACTATGGAAAAATTGAAAAAAAAACTTCCAATTTCTTTTATATTTCCCGAATTTTTTGAATTTAGCTGTAGGATCACGATAGTAGGCAGAGATACACGCAAGAAGTGGTGCGTCGTGGACCAAATTCGTACCCTTTCCACGTTAGAAAGAGATAAAGAATACAGGGCATCTTTGTTCAATATTTACAGCATGCGCTATTTTATTCATTCAACAAGTACCGATTTTTATTGGATAGCCGTAGAATGGTGTTTTATTTATTGTCCGAAAAAATATGGAACAATGGTTTCTACTGGCATTTCTGCACAATGTTGTTGAAATGAATACTTGTAAGTAAGAGGTACGATATCTAACGCATCTTAAAAAGATTTGGCCTATTTTAATTTTACAAATCCTGATTTTTGCCATAGTAAATAAAAGAAGAGACGGTTAAAATAAGTAACAAATAGAATCGGCCACGATGGTTGGTTAGATTCACTAATTGTAAGTTCAAAGAAACGAACTCTGTTGTACTAAATTTTGTTTTATCAATATTTTTTTATACCGTTTCAGCAAACACATAAAGCAAAGTGTACGTAGTGAATTAAGGTTTATTAACAAATTTCATACAGAAAACATACAGTTCAAATTTCTAAACACAACATGGCACTTACTGGAAATAAATTGTGCAAATTCTAAAAAATTCTAGGGGACGATCATAAAATCAAAGTCTTCACACATTCGGATATTATTTATTGGCACAAAAGAACATAAAAATTAGGAAGATTGCAGTCTAGATTCCTACTTCCTCTTTGCATTTGATCTATTACTTCATCTTGTTTATAGAATTATGTTATTATGATATTAATACATAATAATAAACAGATCTTGATATTATATCTGCCTCATGTTATTTGTAGGGGAAAGAAATGCGTAACATATTAGAAAACAATTCTTCTAACACATGATCAAAATCATCAACACCAAATATATAGGATAAAACACATTACGCACACGTATACCGTTGGAGGGATCTCGGGATCTGACTCCCTCTGTATTCCATTACTCACTGCGGGTCTCTCTCACACTGACTACAGAATGTTCCCGCAGCAGCATACCGTTACTATACGTTGTGCTCTTTCTTATTTACTATCGTGTATAGAATTAACAGTGACGGGTTTTGGTGCATAACGCTATTATCAAAGGTTACACTCGTACAGGACAAATATCACTTTCGAAGGGATACTTTTATTAAATTTGTCCAACATTTTCATAAAACCAAAAAGATGAATGGTCGCCGTAGAGTTTGTATATCATCTCCATGTAAATTTCGCTTTTGTTATCAATTAGCAACAATCAATATTATGCATTGTTCTTCGTAAATTGTTTTGAAAAAAATTATTATGTAAATCATATGTGTAACTTGGTAAGTAGCCTACCATTTGATATACAATTATTGGGCCTTCCGCCTCCTATAATTCTGTTAGTGAGTTTAGTATTGATTGTTATAAACAAGTTTGAAGTTATGTTTTGACTCGCGCAGCATCCATTAATATACCTTTAAATAAAATCAATACAATAATGAGTTATTTAAATAGTTCAAAATGTAGAAGAGATACATTTATCAAGTGTGGGTAAGATACTGGAAAGCAAAGAGTAATTGATGTGTGCTAGATGCTCTGAGTTTGGTAGAATCAGCGTATTTCAGACACTTTAATAATCAAACAAACAATTTAATGAATTTACTTTCTTCACTTTCTTAGTTATTTTACAAATTGTAATATCTTCACAACCATTCACTCAAAGAAAGTCTCTGGTTTGAACCCGTTTCAGGCGTAGGTGTTTTGTAAGTATAGTGGGTTAGGTTTTGTAGAGCAGCCGTCAAATCTAAAATCTTTTCTTTTAATTTGGCTAAACTGCTTTTAAATGAGCAAATGTTATCTAAAAAATCATAATTCTCCAAAATTAACATTTGTTTCGTTTTATCAATGATTAATAAATGTTGAAATGCAATGTGGCTCTAGACTATCAAATACCAATAAAATGATAACCATTATCACTTTTATTTGGATTAAATATATAAGAAATATATAAATCATGTTTAGAAAAATGTCTGTGGTTATGTATATTATTTTAAATTGACATTTGATGATTGGGTTTAACTTATTCCAACCGGTAGGATACTTATATGCAAAAACATACAGTGTGTCATTTAAAAATTTTGAGGTTATTTCCAACGAAACCCTAACTGTCCATTCAACCCAAACGTTAGTAATTCGAAAAAAATAAAGAGAAATGAGGAATATTGGTGTAAAATTATCAGTAACAATCCTGAAAATCATATTTGACCAGCATATTACTTCCCTACAGTAGCCATAAGTGCGTTAGGTTTTATTTATGTCGACAATAAAATACACTGGGTTCAATAATACGAACGTTAGAATTGTTAACGATTTGATGTCTCAAACATCACAGATTATACGTAAAAGAAACAATTCTTAACTACCGTAACCAAGTTTTAAATTTGCATTATATTTTCTTTTATTTTTTGCATACAGTTTCAAATCAGTTAAATTACGGTATGTATGGCGTAAACATCAGAAGAACAACAGAAGAAGTTGGAGTGCCCAACAATTTTGCAACTTTGACATACCACAATTACAATCCTAATAAATTATGTTATCTAATTAAATTTAAAAAACAAACTCTTCAAAATTTGTATTTGTGTCCATCTTTTTTAATAATCGAATCCCATTTATTTGTTATCTTACTTTCATAAAGGAAACATATCTAAAATATTCCCTAATGAAGGTATTTTTACTTAAACTGACAGTTTTTGATATATTTACTAAAAAACTTTTTAATACTCCTACAAGAATTGTCATAAGCAAAGCTTATTTAAAATTGAATAAACTGTAATAAAGCTCTCTTCACTCCTTACATTAAAGTGAATAATTTTGGAGTTACTCATATACAAGGCACTTGAGCGTCCTCTATAAAGTATCGTTGACCATGAACAGATTTTAACAAAGCTTGATAGAAGAGAGATATTTTACCAATAACTGTAAATGTAAAGGGTCATTAAAATCCGTTGCGTACCTTTTAGGTTATCCGGGCTACAGGGACACGCGCACGTACAAACGTTCAGCCGCATATTTTAGACAAATTAAGTTAATTTTGAATTACCAAAATCAAATAAGTTCTAGATTTTACAAAATGGCTTTTAACTATTCACAATCAAATTATCCCAATAGAAAAAATATCACTATATGTTAATAATATAACTAGTTTTTAAACGGTACTAATGTAACGTGGTAGCACTAAAACAAAAAATGAATTTAATAAAGGACAACTTTGATTAATAAACGTAACCAGTTATTATGTAGTTCAAAATTAAGAACTTGTTTCTTAGTCTACAGTGCGTTCGGATTATTCAGCGAAATCCAAGGGAAAATAAACTTTCCGTTAAACTGTCCACCTCTAAGAATTGAAACAAATAATAACTCAAAACTAAATATAGGAAGTTTTGTTTAAAACTATGAATTTGGTGTACAAAGTTACTCAATTAATTTTTAAATAGTCCAGTTACGTTGGACTTAACTCTTATCCGGGCAAGTATTTTTAGTAACGCAACCGGACAGTGTGGGTCCGATGGACCCACCTTCTTTAGATACCTTTTTCACTACTCTCTTGTACTAAGTAGTTATTACTGGAATATATTTACAAATTAAGCTTACATAAACATTATTATATAAAAGAAAACTATTTATTGCAGTTATTACAGATAATAATAGCAGTGACAGAATGTTGATTACAAACATTTTTATAGCATTTTTCAAAGCATTGCCTTTGTACACAGCAAGGGAAGGATACTACATAAATTCCAAGGTAATTACTATTCAACTAAAACTTTTATCTTTGCCAATAACCAACATTCCAGACTACTTACATTCTTTGAAAATAAAATCCAAATTCTTGAATAAAATACAATTACAAATAGATATTCTAAATTTACCACTAATAGCAAATTACTCATAATCCATAATGACTAAAAGACTAACTTGAACATTATCTAACTGCCAAATGACTTAGATTACTCTACAAAAATTCCATACTAATTGCATTTTTCATAACAATTAGCCTTGAAAACAAAGTAACTTTCAAATCCGCTAATTATTCTGATAAATATGTAATCAATTATGAAAATATTATATACATGAGATGCATCAATTGTAACCACCACGCGAGGGTCCATTGGACTCACATTGCCCGGTTACGTAAGTTTTATGTAACTATAATTATTTATTGAAAAGTAGATCAAGTTTCCCACTTTTGACAAAAGGAAAACTTAATTAATACTATTTCCATGGAAACCATACCGGCATTTTGTCAAAAATTAAATAATAATCGAGATATGCCCATTTGTAACACCGCGTGGGTCCGTTGGACCCCAGTTGCCCGGATAAGATTTAAATAAATCGAAACTGGGGAATTTGGAGTTCTGAGCTGAATTTTTGCACAGACCTTCATTTTGTCATTATAAAGTTGGGTAAAAACTCCAGCAAAAAATCACTGGAGCATTTTGAGATATCAGAGGTCAAAGGTTGAGAATTACTCGCTTACTATGCATCGTACACCATTAAAAGTTGTAACTAATAAAATTCACTACAGGAATAATAACTTTTTTTCGCGGGATCAGCCGTTTCTGATATATAGCGCAGAGATGGGAAAGCGCGCGCTCAATTTATGCAATAAGGCGGCGCAAGGCGGTTTATTCACTTTCCCACGTTAATTTAGCTACAGTATGGTTATTATTGAAGGGCATTTATAAAATAATGTAGTCAATTATTAATCCTCTTCTACGCTCCAACTCGCTACGTCCCTTTCCCTCTCTTCTTGTGACGATTCGCCTCTTTCTTCTTCATGGTCATCGTTAGTCTCTGCTGTCGTCGCAGGAACATCTTCAACTTCGCACACTTCATCGTCGAATTCTGCGTGGACAAAGAGTTGAGGCACGCAAGGCCCTGTCATTGACCACAAATTGCGGTACCCGACCTTCCTGCAGCTATACTTTGCACCACACCCATTCTTGCAAAGTCGCCCTTCTTAAGTAAGGATAATAACGTCATATCAACTTTTAATAATAATCTTACATTGAATTAACCCAACTGGTACTGTTTGAGTAAATACAGGGCGACCCAAGCAAAACTACTTATGCAAAACAACCGTCATACCATCGATTGACGGAAGCCATATTTTCAGGACTCACTGGTACATCCTCCTATATCCCCCACCCTAAAAAAAACCACACTCAGAGAATTTCAAATTATGCAGTGGATAATATGAAACGTACCTATTTGTGTTTATAATTTTTGCATTTATATTTAAGAACAATTAATTTTAATATTTTCGGGGAGAGTAAATAGAATGGTGTACCAGTGAACCGTTAAAATCTTTCGTCTCCCGCTCATTAGGAACCATGGGTAATCAGTTTTACAGAACTCCCAAATGTCACCTTGACAATTATTTCAAGTGCATGAGGTAGCTAGCCGTACCTGGAACATGCATATATATATATATATATATATATATATATATATATATATATATATATATATATATATATATATATAATGTCTATGTAGGTTGTAAGATAAAAGTAAAAAAAACAGCTTTTTCACACTGGTAAGAAGCAAAAACATTTTTTGTGTCAATTTGCCAAAATCCTCGTTTCTTGACAAACGTTTTTCCCAGAAACCCCTCCATAGTGTGGTTCAACCACAAGACTGTTAAAACTGTAATCTACACAGTTTTCGTTTTCGTTTAATGTGAACCTTTGTCCATAAATATGATATAGCTGTGTTAAAAGACGTTGAATTAGTGCATTATTCAAGATAATATAATAATAAAAGGAATATGAAAAGCGGTTATTGCATACGATTTACACACTTCTAACATACGCTATGATATACAGCTTGATAGAAATCGTGCAGTAACATTATTAGCATTTATTAAAAAATCGTAATATGAGCCTCATTAAATAAGCACGATCTTAACACGTACTTTACAATTAAAACTATTCAATATGGAAAAAAATTAAATTTTAATAATTTTACTCATGAGATTTGTGGCGGAAAGATATAATTGAAGCCATAGATAAACGTAATAGTCAAACCTTTTTCAAGTGACTTCATATCGCCTACCAATCGTCAAAAAATTCTCATTCACCCTAACATAAGTCAATCAGAACCAGAAAGCATATGATTTAAAACCCCGACAAGATGGTTTAGAATCTTCATAAGGAGTTTCACATTAATCATTCTACTTCAGCTATCTCTCAATTATGCAAAATAGTCTAAAACTTCTTACCTCGACTAAGGAACTGCTATGTAAAAAATTTCGTATAAAATGAGCGATTATAATTTTAAATTTGCTGTTATAAATCTTTGTTGCTTTATCTACTCTTACTAGTGAACATCATTCATAACTTGTTAAATTACTTTATGTTTAAATTATTACGTTCTTTAAATTGTAATAAGTTAAGGTTTATAAATGTACGAAATACATTATTCATTGTATTTAGGTTGTACAATTCCAAGTGTTGACACTGGCTTTACTCACTTTGAATATTTATATACGTATGTGTTACAGTGAAGCAACCACCCATTAAAATCTTCAAGTAATTTCCTGTTACCATCTAACAGTTATAATAATATATAAATACTTTAATTTCCTAAATCTGCATTATAAATGTGTTACAAAGAGTTAAGTATAAAGGAGTGAAACTTATTATGGTAAGTGATGCTTAAAAAAATTAATATATGCAAATTTCACTTGAAATTGAAAATTATGTACCTACATACATTTTCACGAAACACGAGAAAACGCAAGATAAGATTTCTGTTACAGTTTTCTACCTTAGAGACAGGAATTATTGCATGTGTTCAAACCCGGTTTTATCATTACACATACTCCTTGATGACACCTTACGATATTAACTCATACAATGTGGTTTTTGTGATTTACAAATAAATCATCGTCACATCTATCACTCAATTCAATGAATTGTGGTAAATTTTTGAAACTGGAACATTTTTATTGCAGTATAAGAGACTAAATTAATTTAATTTCATTTTAACTATTAGAACATGTAGACTTTGCTGTTTTTTTCTAGACCTTGACACACATACTTGATAGAATAAGCAACGCAATGCTTTTTGCTACATATGATAAAGATTAAATTAAGTGTATACATTTTGTGTTCAATATATCGTAACAGAATTGCTGTTCTTAAAAAGTAGTGAGAAATTTTAATTCTTTAATGTGTGTGATAATATTTTTACTAGACCTTTAATTGGTATATCTACAATTTTTTAATGTTAATTTCAAAGTGTTTAATAGTACCTATTTAATCTCTTAAAGATTTAGTTATTGATTGTTACCAAAAACAAAGTAACATTCAATAATAAACGTTGAAATACATGTGAATAGTGTAGCAGGCTTAATCTTAGCGTTTCCATTTTTCAAAGCTTGAACCATTTTTAAGTAACACAATTTGCACTTTTTCTGTATGTGTTTTGTAACTGTGGTTTCATATTAGTTGAGTTGATCGGCCTATTTCCACAATTTTTGGTTTTATAGCTCCACGTTTCGGAAGCGGACTTGCTGTCGTCATCAGGTTTAGTCTTGAGCAGGACTGTTCTCGCACTTGAGTCGAATTCATGTGATATGATTTTTCCCAAGCACTTGACTACTCTCAGATTCGAATTTGGCACATTTCACTTACGAGTCTGACACGTTTACCGCTGAGCCATTGAGTAATTCAATGATATATATATATATATATATATATATATATATATATATATATATATATATATATATACCTACATCATTCTATCATTTTTGCGTCCATCAATTTGGCTGCACTTTGCAAAGTGGCGTCTTAGTATGAGTGTTAGAGAAGCACCGTTGGCAGCAGACGATTCCAATAGTACCCTATAATACTCATTCTGAACATGGGTCCCATTCCATACTCCTACGTTGAGATGTTTGAAAAACCCTCTACGTACGGAGCGGCTCTATCACGACAATGGTAAGGCCTAGAGGTTTGGGCTACAAATTATCATTTGAGAGCTTGGTTGATACCGCATCGTTTCGCTTTGCTACATTTTTCCGTATCTCGCATAATGAAGGAGGGGTAACCAATGCGTTTTCCAATATTTACTTCTTGTGGAGAGTTTACTTTTAAATAAACAAGAGGATTAAAATTACCTAAATTTTAGTGCAAACCCCTTCGCGATAACCCCATTCGTTCTCGATTTATACGAGAAATAATTTGAATACCGCAATCGATTACGTGGGAAACTGGAACGTGCAGCCGATTCAAGCACCTGCAAGAGTTGGTAGCATGAGCACCGAAAAAAATACTATCAACGCTTTAGCCTACCTGCAATACGATCCCACCTTAAGCACCAGAAACGTTTCCGATGACTTGGGAGTTCCCAAATAAGCTAGAGGGCGCTATCTGCAGCGGTTACACATTTTTGTGATTTTTTCGAAAAAAATACAGTGGCCGGCGTGTAAGAAGACGAGGAGCCGGCGCATCGCGAAGAACTACGGCGGTTGCCGATAAATATACTAAGCAGTGGCGTATCACATTTGTATGTTTAATTATATGTATATTGGAAGAATGCGTATGAAGATCAATAATTCCAATATTTCCATTGGTTTTTCATGTTTGCATAATAGGCATCTATCCCTGAAAGTATGTAGGCATCTCTCCCATTTGTCTAATAGGTAATTTTTAATGTATTTTAATATACTCTAATAAAAATGAAATAATGAAAGCATTAGGTACCCATTAGAAAATTGTCTTAAAGACGATTAGAGGGGAAAAACATACTTATCTAAATAATAAATGTATAAGCAGTTAACATAATGCCAGCAATTAGAGGTTTGATATATAAATATCCGGATTCTTCGTACATATGCATGTTAGTTTTTGAAAATTGATTATACGGTGTCAACATTTACTGATTTGTAATCGGTTTTAAAAAATGTCTTAAGTCTGGAAAAATCTTAAACGGTCAAACGCGAGAAATAGTGCATAACGTGTTTCAATACTTTTTAACACAACAAGAAGAAACCGAAACCTTACGGAGCATCAAGGAAAAAACTTCAAATGCAACAAAAGTATCAGTCACAACAATAGAACGAATCATAAAGGAAGCCAAGGAATCGTCCGCAAAAAATGATGGTACAATTATACTGAGATCTCCGGAGAAGAAGCGCCAAAAAAAACATCCAGTTACGGATGTTGCAGAATATGATCTTAACATAATAAGACACATCATTTATAACTTCCATAAAACAGAAGAGAGTCGTGTGTGCGTTAAATCCTTACGACAGAAATTAATGGAAGATTTGGGTTGGAGTGGTTCAGAAAAATCGCTGAGAATAATCCTTAAAAAACTTAACTTTAAGGGGAGGAAAACAGTGGACAACAGAAGAATTTTAATAGAGAAAAGCGATATTCGAGAAAAAAGAATAGTGTACGTTCAAAACATTAAACGTTACCGTACTGAAAACAGACCGATCGTCTTTTTGGATGAAAGCTATATTCACAGCGGACCAGTTCACGAAGCTGGAATGACAACAGTAACGAAGGATTATTTGCTCCTATTTCAAAGGGCCAGCGAGTAATTATGGTTCACGCAGGGGGCGACATGGGTTTTATACCTAACTGTTTATTAACATTTAAATCTGGCACAAAAAGTGGAGATTACCACGACGACATGAATGGTTCCAATTATGAAAAGTGGGTCAAAGAACGTCTTCTACCGAATTTGCCAAACAACTCCGTCATTGTTATTGATAACGCCCCGTACCACAGTGTTCTACTAGATCCTGCACCAACGTCGAATAGTAGGAAAAGCGAAATGTTAGAGTGGTTACATCAAAAAGGAATTCAAGTTCCTGCGAACCTACATAAACCACAACTTTACAAAATTGTACTAGAAAATAAAAATCGGTGTAAGACATATAAATTTGACAAATTAATGAACGATCATGGACACATTGCGTTACGACTTTCGCCGTATCATCCGGATCTAAATCCCATAGAATTAATTTGGGCAAAGATAAAAAGCGAAGTAGCACAGAAAAACGTTACGTTTAAGTTAAATGATGTCATGGAATTGGCCAACAGAGCATTTGAAACGACAACTACAGAAGATTGGAAAAGCCGATGTAATAAAGTAATTAATATAGAAGACAAATATCTTGAAAGTGAACAAATTTTGGATATAGAAACTGAGAAGTTAGTTATAAATATGGGTGAAGATAGTGACAGTGATTATCAGTTTAGTGATTTGAGTGACAGTGAAAATGAAACATTTTAGACAATATTATTTTAGTAATAGGTATCAATTATGTGTAATGTAATAACATATTGATTTTATTAACTTAATTATAGTATTACTTCCAGTATAGCTTTTAATTATAATAAATTGCGTATTTACATAAAATATGGCTCTTTGAATTGCTTTTAATATACCATTAAAATATACATTATGCACCATGTGACGCCTCTGAGGTAAACGAACGCGGGAATTTGAACAACATCATAAAGTCGTCTTTCGCGCATAGGCGGGCTCGTCTTCTTACACGACGGCCACTGTAAATACAACGGTACTATTTATTTTACAGACCATTACATGGCTTAAAATTACCTAAATTTTAATGAAAAGTCCTTCGCGATATGTCCTTTCCTACTCGATTTATACGAGAAAAATTTAAATAACGCAATCGGAATAAGTTACCTTGGCCAGGAAAACAAATCACATATCTATGATAACCGACGTAATTTAAAATACGATTTGACTTTCTCCCCTCTAAGTAACAATGTTAATACGTCGCGCCTTGCCTTTCTTCACACTTTATCTAGGCTTAGGACTGGTCCAAATTTAGTTTTGGAGCATGTTTAAGGACCAACGGGCCAACGAAACGTCAGTACTAACAATAAAACAGAAGTACACAAATCTTAAACTACTTACCCAAAGTAAGTTTAGCCAGAAATAGCTCATAAATTTTCAAAATGTCTTTCATCATTCTCGATGGATTTTATCTTGTTTCGATAGAAAAAACCTCTGCTTCAATTTCAGCCCTGGACAAGCTTCTAATGGCTTTTCTTATCCTTTCCATAATATTTTCCCTGGTTGTGGGTTTCTCTTGGAGAACCAGGCCTTTCAGTCTACCACATAGATAGAATAGATAAAAAAATTAAGAACCAGCGAGCGCGCCGGTCAGCGAAATAGACTTCCTCTTCCAATAACACGATTAGAATAAATGGCGCCGTACGTTTCGGTCATAATGTACCGGACATCCATCAAGCTGGAACCACAGTGTCTTCTTGTTTCCAAGAAGACCTCTTCTAAAAATGGTGGAAGAGATACTTTAAAAATTCCAAAACCTCTCCCCATTAATGGTTTGGCTAAAAAATGTGGACAAATAATAATTTTTCCAGCACTCCGCACCATACGTTCAAACTCAAAGCGATTTTGATGTTCAAATTGCCCCATCCAATGTAGATTTTGCTCGCATAAATAATGCACATTGTACAAATTCACACCCTCTATGCTACTGAAAGTAGTTTCGTCTGTCCATAATATGCGTAACAAGAAATTTGGATTTTCCCGAATCATGTTTAGGAGCCAGTGACAATGGTTGGGTCTATGATCATACCTAGTATGATTTAATGCCTGGTCTAAAACAGTGTGATACAGAAACTCTGAGAAGTAACTTTTGACAATTGTCAAATCAGTGATCTTTTTAATTTAGTGGTTGACATGGATATGTGATTTGGTTTCTCTGACAAGGTAAATTGGTCCGATTGCCGTATTAAAATTTTTATCATTTTCTCGTATAAATCGCGAAGGGGTTTTCACTAAAATTTAAGTAATTTTAAACCGCGCACTACCGTTTTATTTAGTTTTTTTTCCAAAAAATCACAAAAATGTGTGATCGCTGCAGATAACGCTCTCTAGTTTATTTGTTTAAAACTTAACACTCCAACAAGAGCCTTTCAAAATGCTATAAATTCCAATTTCTAACGAGACCAGGTATATTCAAATTCGTTGAGTGATTCAGGAGATATTAAAATTTAAATATTGGAGAATGCATTGGCCTCCCCCTCTTTCATTATGAGAGATACGGAAAAATGTCGCAAAGCAAAATGATGCGGTATCACCCAAGCTTTCAAATGATATTCTCAAAGTTATAGCTCATTACCCAATTTTCCGAAAGGGTTTTTGGCCCTACCATTGTCGTGATAGAGCAGCTCAGTAAAGGTGTCGGACTTGTAAGTGTAGGGTACCAAAATTCGAATCTGAGAGTAGTCAAGTGCTAAAGTGCTTGGGAAAAAATCATAATAAATGAATTCGACTCAAGTGCGACAACAGTCTTTCTCAGGACTAAGCCTAATGACAGAAGCAGAGTCGGCTTCCGAAACGTCGCGCTATAAAAGCAATAACTATGGAAATTTGCCGATCAGTTCAACTAATTGTTTGGAATATTTTTATACCGAAAATTATTTATTAGTATTAAAGCACCGTATCCTATGTGAATCTAGTGCATCATGCATGGGGAAATACTTGAATTAAATTCGATCAGATCTTGATTGAAAATATTAGAACATGTAGTAGGTGAAATAAACTTCAACTAAAAAACTACGAACAGGGCTGAATCCGCCACCCTGCAGTAATATTACTGCAGTTTACAGCTCTCGCGTAACGTCTTATCGCGTAATTTCGAGCTACGTCAAGAAATTAAACACTTATTTTAGGAGATCGTGTAAATTCTATATACTTTCTTGATCCCGCTTTTTTTGCTGAAACCATTATACATTTGAGACATATTTAACAAGCTGAATTTATTGAATCCATATTTACAGGTCAATAACATGCATATTTTCAAACTATTGGAGATTTCCGCGTTTAGGAAAAGCGCAGTTAATTAGGATCGCAGTGAATATTATTTTCCTGAATTACACTAATACCGAGAGTGTAATAAAGTCGTTGTTTCACGAGACTTACTCTTCCCTTTGAGGGAACATCTCTCAAACCCTTCTGACTGACTACGAGGAATACAATGTTGAGAAGTGTACGTGGATCCAAAATCCAGTCAAGCTCAAGCTCCACCAGAATTCACCTCGCTGGACGACACCTAATTGAACTATCTTGCGTCAATAGCCTGAAAACGATATTGACTCTTCAGAGTTAGTGGAGTTTTGGAGCTCAAAAGCTCTAAGGACTTTCAGCAATATCTGCAATAAGAAAGCTGAAAAAGCGATGAGAGTGGCAATGTCAAACATTATTTCGCGTTTTGAAAAAATGTATAGCGATAAGTACTCTCATTCACGTTATTTGTGTCTGGTTCTCGCCATATATTTATTACTTCAAATTTTTTATGTTTTCATATTTTTGATTAACAGTTCTTGTGATTAAATAGTAATAAATGTGTACACATTGTCTTCTTAAAGAGTTTCTTCATTTCGGTACCTAATTTATGGCATTATACACATATTTTCAAAAGGGATCCGGGACAAAGTACTAAAACTGTAAGAGCGCCGCAGACTAATAATGCTTGGTAACCCCAATAACACTGATTCCAACAATTCTTAAAGCTAAACTACTTAATCGTAATAACGTAATAAAACACAATAATAAAATAAAATCAAGGAAGCGCCAATTACACTACTTGATTTTATAATTGTACTTGCACATAAGGTTGAACCTTATAAATTAGTAAATATTTAAATGTTACATCTTTTAAAATACTGATGTATCGTGAGTTATAGCACAGTTTTTCAGTATAATTCTTATTTTCTTTAAGGTTTAGTCATTAAAAGAGTAAAATACACAATAAAAATAATTTCTCAACACATAGGGTTACAATTAAATACCATGGACTTTTTTTCCGAACATACACTTAAAACTGAAGTAATTATATTATGTGACATTCTCAATAAAAATGTAATTATAACGGAGATAGGAATAGAGGCTAGACAAAAGATAGTTGCTGTTGAAATTAATTTTAATGACAATCCAACTCAAAATTTAGCAACCAATCGAAACAGTCCATTTTTCGAGTTTGAGCCAATTAGGACCTGACTACAATAGCAATCTTTCCATACTAAGGAGGAAATTATTACAGCGTTAATACAGGAAGGAACGCAGGTAAAAGAATTCAACAATAAACTGTATTAATAATAATTATTATTTATAACACAATTACTATAAACAATTTTCTACTGCATTTCGAAAACCTTCAATACTCCTGCATTTTCTTTGGATTGTCTTTCTGAATCCAACTCGTGGTAGGAATCTTTTAGTAATTTTTGTCAGTCAGAATCACTCGTAGTTGTTTAAAAAATTGCTATTCATGCTAAAGCACTCGTGGCGATTTTCGTCACAATAACTATTCGATCTGACTGACAAAAATTACCGGCAGGATTCCTACCACTTGTATTATATATGACAATCCAACTCAAAATTTAGCAACCTATCGAAACAGTATTTTTTTTTAATTTGAGCCAATTAGGATCTGAGTACACTGGCAATCCTTCCATACTAAGGAGCACGTTACTCTAAAACTGTGTAACGTAAATTTATATAAATTTATATGAGATACTAGTATACGATAACCAATAAACTGGAAGCAGTCACATTCATTTATTTTTATTTATTATGGATTTTCAGAGGAGGTCAACACCCTTTTGACCCCCAACTTTTTTAGGGTTACATTTAACAAAATATGGAACGCCACTGGAATTAAACGTATTTTCTTAAACTTTTTTGGCTCTTTGTATTTCTTTGTAAACATTTTAGTTTGAAAGATACAGCCACCCTTTTAAATGTCAATTTCAAAATATTGAATTATTGAACTCTTCATTTTCATAAATATCAAAAACATCTTTATCATTACATTACAATTTATAAACAAACACGATATTTAACTTAACTCAACAATTGTTCAATATGACCGCATCTTTCCTGTACATAAACAACAAGTAATACCGAATGTTTTAAAAATTAAATGTTTATGTCGAAAATCGTTAGCAATTTGTAAAATTCGGTTCCTCAATTGTTTTTCACTTGTTATTTCCACAGAATAAACATTTTCTTTCATATATCCCCAGAAACAAGAATCTATTGGATTCAGACATGGACCACGAGGTGGTCATTCAATTGATGCATATGGTTCCCTTCCTATCCAACGTCCTGCATAGTCTCGAAGTAAAAACGCTCTAACTGCGTTACTAACATGTGGTGGGGCACGACTGTGCATAAACCACATCTGTTGTCTAATTGCTAATGGTACTCTTCCAAGTAAATTGGTAAATTACTTAGCAAAAATGATAAATAATGTTCTCCGTTTAAATTGTTGGGAAGAAACACTGGCCCTATCAAATAGTTTTGATTATTCCAGCTGAAACGTTTACGCTAAAATTAATCTGATGATGACGCACTTTTTTAACTTTGGGTTCTTTCAACGGTCCAGAGATGAGTGTTATGGTGATTAGCAAGTCCATTTCTTGAGAAAGTAGCTTCGTCAGTCAATAAAATATTCTTAATGAAATTTACGATGCGTCGATTTTCTTCTAAAAGCCAATCACAAAATCCCATTCGTTTAGCATAGTCTTAGGGAAGTTTGAACTTCTGTGAAGTCACTGCTCATTAACTGTTCCCCATATCTTCATACGACGTACTCTTAATTCAGCGGCTATCTTTCTCATGCTTGTGTCCGGATGCTCGTCAATAATTTCTATTACATCATCTTCATTCGCACGACCACTATTACCGACAGCTTGTTTTTTTAAAGTTCTCTTAAATTTAAGTCAATTGTCAGAAAAATGGGCCTATCTGGTAAGTTTCTATTAGGTAACTTCTCAGCATAGCGCCTTGCAGCCGTCACACCATTTCCTTCACATTCATCTAATTAGACAATGAAAATTAAATTATCACATACAAATACAACTGCCATTTTCGTCATGGTATGTTCACCTTAAACTAAGTGCATATCTGCCAATTCCGAGAAACTGCAATTATTCATTTTAAGTTATTAACAAGAAAAGCTTTTCTACTTATGTATGTATAAGTAATATTACAATTTTGTCAAAGAACTGTCAACAACACTAACAACAAATACACTGATAGCAATCAATTAAACTGTATTCTACATAGAAGATAGACGAAATTAACTTGAAATAAGAAGCTGTATAACATTAGATTTGTATTACCTTGTTTATTATTATAAATTGTAATGAAATAATAAAGTTATTATAAGTTTTTGTTATGAACGAATAGGTTCAAAGGTAAATATGTAATTAAAAATTGTTATTAATTTTATTAGATACATAAATAAAAAGTTTACTTCGAGTAGGATTTGAACCTATGACCTATACTTTGTTAGAGTACCACCCTAGCCAACTGCGCTATCGAAATACAAGTCCCAATCGGTGTAAATTTCGTCTTTATTTTATTTATTTTGCATACATAGAGACAAAATTTACACTGATTGGGGCTTGCGCTTCGATAGCACAATTGGTTAGCATGGTACTCTAGCAAAGTACAGGTCGCAGGTTCAAATCCTACTCGAGGTAAACTTTTTATTTATGTATTTAATAAAATTAATAATAATTTTTAATAATAAAGTTGTTTTTTATATTTATGAAAATGTAGAGTTTAATAATTCAATATTTGGAAATTGACATTTAAACGGGTGACTGTATCTTCCAAACTAAAGTGTTTACAAAGAAATACAAAGAGGCAACAAAGTTTAAGAATAGATCTCTAAGTCCAGTGGCGTTCCATATTTTGTTAAATGTAACCCTTAAAAAAAGTTGGGTTGTCAAAAGGGCGTGGACCCCCTTTGAAAATCCATAATAAATAAAAATAAATGAATGCGACTACCTCCAGTTTATTGGTTATGGCATATTAGTATCTCATATAAACTTTTATAAATATACGTTACACCGTCTTAGAGCAACGTTAAAAAAATTAATTTAAATTTTCAAATAAATCCCTCTGTACCTTTTTTTGTATGCACTCTTGTATATAGGTAAGTGAGGTTCAGTCAACGTATTTTTGACTCCAAAATACGTTGTATAATTTATGACCAATCTTTCACACTAATACTTTTTAACCAAACAAAAATTTTTTTTTTGACAAGTCACCATGGCAACGGTAGTATTTTATGGGAAATTTTTCTCTCTTCGGTAGGTAACCAAAGCCGATTATAGTGGAAACTTTTTGACAATTTCTTTATTTAAACGTGTTTACATTTCCAAAAAACGCACTTATTGTTTATAAACTTAAATTTTGATATGTACATCTCACATAAAGGAAAAAAATTAGGCATTGCATTTGGTGTAAAATTTTCTTACCGAATACCAAGCGAGGTTAAATTAAAAATTAATAATGATCTTACTATAGTCTATAAGATGATATTATCCCTTAGAATGAATATTTCATTCCAGAAAGTACTAAAAATGATCACCAATAATACTACAAGAGGTTAAACTATTTCCGGAAATTTTTTCTCCCATGAATATTTTTAGGAAATTATCTGTCATCTTCGACGGGGGACATTTTTCAAAATATTTATGAGCTCAAAAAAATCCCCGGAAATAATTTAACCTCTTGCAGTATTACTAGTGAACATTTTTAGTACTTTTTTGGAATGAAATATTAATTCTAGGGGATAATTTCATCTTACAGGCTATAGTAAGATCATTATATGCGGTGACTTCTGTTTTTGAAAAAAATATGTTTATAGAACAGTAAGTAAAAATACAGGTCGTAATCAATATATATTCAAAAAGTAAAGTTCTAAGTTGTGAAACACTTTAATTTTACAGTGACATTTACAACTAAAAACTTGACATAGTTTAAAAACTTATCATGTACTGAAAAAGATAACTGTAACTACCATCGAAACGTTAAAATGTGTAATAATTAATAATTAATTAATAAAACATACATAATTTCATACCCTAAACCTTAGTATCTTAGTTATGAATGAGAATCTTGAAAGTATGCATTTTCATATTTCACCGATAAAATGGATGTTTCAAAAACGGATGAGCGCATATTAATACTGCCCGTGACGTTATGTATATTTTTATTAATCACGCGAAAATATTTTATCTAACTACAAATGTAGATCTGATTAATAGGGAAAGGATTTAATGTGATTTCTATAACGTAATTGGGAGGTATAACTAATTGGTAATAAATGCAAGACAAATTGAAATCTGATTTAAAACACTCACAATTTATTAGAATTAGGCTAACTATTTATTTTTCTATAGGTATGTAGGTGTACTTTATTAGTTTATTTTACGTAAACACATAAACTAATAAAGAACGTTAATACAAAAACAAATAAGCACAAACATTTACAAATAGGAATAACTAACATTAATTGAAATTGATATAGCGATTTATTAAATTAAAAACAAGACATAGAAATTGTTAAAGTAATATAGGTAAATTATTCCTCTTCAGCATATGAACTTCTATTATGCACATTTTTGTAATTTAAATATTGTATTAGAATAGGGAGATATACATAAAGGTACAGTAAGGCTTGTCTAATCATCCATCCATAACCCTAGAAAATGGGTACACTTTATCCGTAAAAGAGAAACATTACTTACTTCCACGTAATGGTGTATATTAATATTTTTCTCCATCGAATTAATAATAGGCTTTTCGTAAACCATTTAAGAAGTACGTTTACAGTGAACTCTGATTTTTCTGGTACATTCTCCTGTGAAGGGACCTAAATATCAATCCCTGAGGTATTCCTTCACTAACTGGACTCATTTGCGTTTTATAATGTATTCCCATATGTTTCGTACACGTATTGAACTCTTTTTGCAAAAGAATTTTGTGGACTACTAGGTCAAATGTTTTTATTAAATCACAAAATAGTGAAACACGCATTTATTGGTTATTGATGCAAGAGCAGATATAACTTAAGATTTTATATGTTGCAGTATTTATATAGAATAACTTTCTAAAGCGTCGTTGGCAAGTCTAAAATATTGTTTTTTTTTATAACATTTGATAATTTAATAAACATAACTTTCTCTAAAACCTTATGAGACATAGAACACAAAGATATATGCGTTCTTTTTAAAAACAATAATAACTTAATTTATTTTTAACTCTGTGAAAAAGTGTGAAAAAGATTCATTAATTAATGAACAAAGCCCATTACATTATAGTGCTTTTTTTGTAACTGCAATTTTAATCTTATCAACGAGGTAGAAGATAAACGATTTTTGTTCAGGAATCACGTTTCCATTACTAATGTTAGTGCATGTATTAACTATCGGTATACTTGTAAAATGATCCAGGAAAGCTTTTCCCACGAACGTGAGTTCAGATGTTAAGCTATCATTTACTTAAAGCAAAAGATCCGCAATTGGTTTGTCTTTATCTGATGCATAACTAATCTAAAATTTTGCAATCCTTACTGTAATATATTGATAAAGTAATATTTTTATTTCTTTTAAGGAATATATGTAACAATCGTTTATTTCCTGGAAAGCTAGAGACCCATTGCTCTCCATAGTTTATTTATTTTATTATTACATAATCTTAGTGCAAAAGCATTAAAAAACGAAGAAAATTTGTTGATCAATATCCATCTGGGAATCAGTAATGACGAAAAGGTTTGTAGTAAGGCTTTTATCAAATATTTTTGAGTTAAGAAAATGTTTGTAAATTTGTAAATTCAGTATTAAGGCATGGTGCCTTACTAGATTGACACGTAATCTAGCAAGGCACTTAAAAATTCTGAAAATCCATAAGAATGAATAAGTGAAATCAAATTGTAGCATTAGTTAGTACTACCAATATCAATATTGAAATCTCCTGTTACACACAAACATATTTTTCTTAAATCAAAGTAGTCAAGAACATTTCTTAGCTCAATGAGCATCTTATTGATTTATTTATATAACCAAAATACGCATACCTTCATGAATGTATAACTTTCTACAAAATGAAGTTGATAAAGTAAAGTTATCATTTTATCAATATGTCATCTCTTCGCACACTTCATCCATTGTTCATTGTTCATTGTTGACATTTAGTAAACCATTTAGAATAGTATTTACTTCAAACATTTTATTCCGTACATAATTGACAGTCATGCACGATTACATTATAATATGATAATCATAACCAAATGTCTTTGATGTAGCCGTCATTTTAGAGCCAGCGTACATCATTATGATCCAGCGGACTGCTACAATGAAATGTCAAAAATTGAAAACAATAGGCACAAAACTATAAGTTTATTTAAGCACATCTACAATGCAATTTTTACAATTAGTCGTGTTTATACTAGGTGATACAGTTCCTCAATTTCATTCATTGTGTTTCTCGAAATATCTCAGTTGTTGCGTTTGAAACTAACTAAAGCAAAGCGTCAAATAAATTATCAATTTTTCATGTCTGCTTTTGTAGGCGTTTTCATGCAAACCTACCGATACCTACTATCATAAATGAGAAATGTATTTTTTTTTAAACAATTAACGTCATAATTCATTTTTAACACTCAATATTTTGATCGTGTATAAACTATTGTATCCATTGCGGGTATAACAAGTTTTTGTGGTCCTAAGATGCTTTCGTAGCGCTCATGAGCTCGACATAATACACTAATAACTATTAAATAAAAAAATACTACATAAATTTATTTATTTTCAATGGAAACTTTACCGGATATAAATGTGCTTAAATTATCACAATTAGTATTCCACGTTTCTGTATTTACAGCAACGCCAACCTTGCAAGTGTCTGATTAACGCTTTATCTATGTCTAATGATACGTTAAATTGGACTGCATGATTACGATTACCCTTAATGCGGTCCTGATCCACAACGGTATTCACGCGCCTAAAGCGTGTATTTCATTCCGCTGGTGCACCATGATTGTCAGTGCTGTATATATTACGAGAGATGTTTTCAAACTTCGTATTTATTGCTTAAACACTACTAAGCGGCTTATTCACCTACATATTTTCAGCACTATTATTTAACGAAATAAAAGATGACGAAAGGTGATCCTTCAATCAAAGAATTAAATCATTTTTATTGGTTACCATGTTGGGAAGCCGTCCTTTTTGTAATTAATTAATTAATTTTTCACTTCACTTAATACATATTATTAACTGTAATACCATGACATACAGTTTAAACACATTCCATATTTCACAGAAATGAACACGATATTAACAATTATTTTTTAAGCAAAACCCTCTGGCACATGTAACATAATGTTTATAAAGTTCCCCTTTATTTGCCCAAAATTAATGTAAACCTCGAAATCGATGATTGCCTTCAACGACAATACTCTAGCTACTATATTTGCTTGCGGGTTTAACTAACAGTGCTTACAATCTTTTAATATTCGTGGCTTATACACAAATACACATAGGTATAAGAGTATTTTACATTATTAGCATGGTAAAGAGGTACTAGTGATAGGGGAAGCTTACTGGCGAACCGTCAAGCGAGCCTCTAATCTTCTAAGTCTTGTAAAAACCATCGCCTTGTGTACAATGTAATATATTTTTATGCCTTCGTTCTGTAATAGGGAATATGCAATCCGCAAATGCGTCCGGAAACTATGCGTTTTCCGGCCCAGGCCGTCAAACATTATACCATTGATTAATAAGTATAATCAATGATAATACTAAATTATACTTGGTATTCTTGGTAGTGACAGAACTGATAGAATATTCGACATACTCGACATTTGACATAATCGCATTACCGTGTACGTGTACGCATCCGTTATGTCCGTATTCGTTCCTTATGAACTACAAATTACGTCTATAAATTATTATTGAATAATTTCGCAATTGTATTTTTTAGGTTATATTGGTTACCAACTTTCAACAGGTAAAATATTGTGTATTACTCTGCCATAAAATGGTTTTCGAGTACGTAACCTTGTAATACAAATAACTATTACTAATTCATTCGGGAAGTACATTAAAAATGTGATCCTTTATACTAATCTATTACTAAAGATATTTCTAAATACCTTGTGAGCCGTGGCCTAAATTATTATTATAACAAAAGGTTACTAATATTGTCAAATTGCGGTCACATATACTAGTAATGCTAGAAATATATTTGTGTTTTAAATATCATCAATGCTATTAACTTTTGATAATTAAACAGGACACTTCGTAGCTTGTAAACGTGACTGTTCATTGTTAGTTTGATTAATGAATGTGAATGTGTAGCAAATAAAAATATTACCGCCGCTACAGAATCTCACTGTGAGTAAACTAATTTATAACTATTGTGGATGTCAAGTAAAACAGATCTTAACGCTATGATTATATACTGCGTGTTAAACTTCTGACAAGGTTTTTCAAGAATTTCGAGCAATGGAAGGTTGTCTTTATTGTTCTCAATCATCTTTTTCAATGGAGGTATACTTATCTTTAAAGCTTCCGCACCCCGACTTGTGTTGCTTCAACATTGCGCAACAGCCCATAATAAATTAAAATCCCAAAAGCTTATCAGTCATTTAATCAGAATTCATTTCCTCTAGCAGCTATATTCTAATTACACTAGTGAAATCACATTAAATCCTTTCTCAATTGATCACATTGATATTTACAGTTAGATAACATATTTTCGCATAATTAAGAATTTATTATTATTAAGCTATTATTTTCTCCAAAAGGTAAATTTACAATAAGAAACGAATTGAAGGAGTCAGTACAAAAAGTGGTTGTCACATTTTGGAATTCACAGATAGAGATGTTTGAAAGTTTTAAAAGGATCCCATATCTACATTTTTAATGATCACCATGTGCAATTTATTTAGAGAAAAACCATACCTTTTGTCAATTTAGAAACGTTTAACATGTAATCAAATTTTTGCCGATAGCACAAATTTTTTGTTCAATTTTTTTTAAAAAAGTGGACTTAGTTACTTTTTGTAAAAAAAATGGGTTTCAAATATGAAAATTAGGTACTTATGCACTATTTCTCCAAATAATTTAAAAAAAAAGTAAAAACCTTAAACTTAAAGTACAACATGTAAGTGTCAGTGTTACTAGATATCTTCTTCGTCATTCGGAGTGTCATGGCGGTTAGTTCAACATTAGTGAGGATCCTCGTATAGAATTTAATATCGCCTGAAATAACAAGTTTTCCAAATTTTGTAACAGCTTCATACTTTTTAGGTTTTATCTTCAAGTAACTGTCGCCGTGTGCCAATGTAGGACTACTGGAAATTCTTCTGTTCATACCCACTTTATAATGGGTCATATTTTTGCACATTCCTGTCATAGACTCTCTACTTTGAATGAATTTTCGCTTTCGAATTTGATGAATCGAGTTTAGAAATACCGGGTACGGAAGTCTTGATGTATGGCATAACACATTGTTTATAATCTTTTACTTTGAGGACTGTATTGCCTGGAGCTAGGTCTCCGATTAATCTACGACTATGTTGGCATAACATATTGCTTACAACCTTTTACTTTGAGGGCTCTATCGCCAGAAGCTGGCTCTCCATTTCATCTAAGGCTGTGCTGAACAAATGGGATTATTTCTTCTGCAAGTCTTGATTAGTGCAATGTCTAAGGAATGGTTCAGTTTTTTATTCTCAATGGCATCAAATTTCTTGTCGACTAGAACAAGATACCATATTTAAATGTCGTTAAAGACTTTACGTTTGCATAACTGATCTAGGTAAGTGAATAGAGTTCGAATTTTATTTTGGTTGAATACGTTCTCACAAAGAATTGTTAACTTCGGCTGTTGCGGATCATTACCAAACTCGTCTTACTCTATTATTATCTTTTGTAGACACATGTACCTCAATTGTACCGCCTGTAACGTATAGCCCCCGCGTTAAAAAAACCTGAAATGTGTTTAGAACGACAAAGCTATATAACCTATAGGATAACGTGGTAATATGAAACCTGATTTTTATATGGAACTACTCGTTTATTAAGAAGAATCCAGTTACATCTATAGGTAATATACAAAACTACGGTAACAATTACATTGCATATAAACGCCGCAAAGTATTAGCAAAATCGGTTGCGTTGCTAGTTTCGCTGCGTGTGGTCAAGGTATTTACTATTATATTCGAAAAGTTTTATTTACAAAGTATTGTGTCCCATTTAGTGGTCCCATTTGGTGTTTATGAGTATTTCAGTAGTTCAACATAGGTTTTGTTTTTATTGTTCTACAAATGGAATACCTGTATCGATTAGTTTAAAAATATAATCTTATTTTTTCTTAAACCGTTTAGTGTTGCTAGTATGGACCCAATCTAATGCTGATATTATGAAACCGGGTCCCATATTAAACACCGGCGATCCATATTATATACGTATATTGCATCTATGATTTCAAACAAGGGTTAATTGTCGTAGGCTCACCATTATGCCGCCGAGAGAATTATTATCACCAAAATGAAATCATTCACAGGAACGTCTCGTCGGAAAACTTGGAACAAGCAAGCTATGATTAATACGATTGTTGCCGTACGTGAAAAAAACAATGGGACTCAAGAATGCCGTCAAACGTTTTAGTGCAATGTTTCTTCCATCAAACAGGATATTCTGCAAAAGTATTTAAAATGAAGTTAGGAAGAAAACCTGTTTTGCTAAGAATATGTACTTTTAATGAAAAGTAAACACCTCGCGTTGACCCGTAGAGATGTGAATGTGATGGCTTTTCAGATAGCTGAGCGTAATAATCTAAAACATCCATTCGGTGCTAAAGAAGAAGAAGAAGTACGTGTATGGCTGCATCACTTTTTCCGCAGTCACGAGGAAAAGCTCTCCAACAGAAAACATACGAGTACTTCAATTTCAAGAGCTAATGGCTTTAATAGGGAATCATTTAACAAGTTTTTTGATCTAGAGAATAAATATAAAAAGCATACATTTACACCCCATAGAGTTTTTTATGTGCACGCAACTGTCTTGTCGATCGTTAAAATAAAAATGACAGCAGCTGAAAGAGTGTCGAGAATGACAGCAACATGTTGCATGAGTGCTGGTGGCAGATTCATGCCACCGATGCTTATATTACACCTCAAAAATATGTCCGATAATGTTGTAAGGAATGCACCAATTGGTTCAGTAGGGAGGTGCCCACCTCTCGGGTTGGGTGCAAAGCAATCTGTTTCGTGACTGGTTTTTATACTTTATTGAACATGTTAAATAATAGAACTAATCCAAAAACAATCATATCACTATAGTGTGTCTACCACTGCATACAACACACAAACTCCAACCCTTCTACAGAACGTTTATGGGGCACTAAAATCCCATTACAGTGAAGCGACTTGCCTTTAGATGCGTCATAGTCAGTAGCGCCTAGGACCCTATGATATTGCAGAACTCTTTAGCCAAGCGTATGTTCAGTGTCAAACTGGATCCATAACGATGGATTGTTTATCTGAGACCGAATTATTTCTTTGCAATCGGTAAATTTTCACATGTTTCATCGCAGATGTTCTGCAAGGGGGCTATTGACGGCCTCCGATGCACAGGTTGGTTGCAGTTCATATCCCGTCTCAAAACCTTTAACACAAAAGGTTATTTTTCATGTTGATATTAAACTAGTTCCCCCATAAAAAAGAAAGATCTCCAATAGATGTCTTCCGTCGCAGTTATCAGCAGTTCGCCTTACAAAAATGAACTAGAGGAAGAAAAGAAAAGTTGTACCATTAAAGTCTCGTCTGAATCAAGTGCAGATTCCTACATCTAGCACTTCTCGTCGGCAAATTGGTCGGCGAGAAGTTCTTTAAGCAACACCGAACAAAGAAAAGAGCCGATCAAAAAACAATGAAGAATCAGAATCATATGATGAAGGGGATGAGAGAGCGTCGTTTCTGACTCATCTAGTAGTCCAGAAATCTATTTTGGGCGAAAGCTCCAACTCAAAAGATGAAGCAATCTGTATATTCTACGAAGGAAAATATTCCGAGGTGCAGCGCATTATGTGCGAAATTTGGGCGCATTGTGATTGCGTACACTGCGAAAAAGACAATTACTTTTATGTTTTTTGTCGATAAATCTATGTATCACTAGTTTTAGAATTCTACGTGTTCTTTTCCATCACCCTAGTATGAATATGTTTCTTTTTTGATGATAACATGGAACAACTTTCTAGGGGTTATTAGTACTTTATTTGCCGAGGGAAAATTGCACTTTGTTCGGAATTTCGTATTTATCTGTAAACCTATCTTCATGATACTAATTTTCGCATTTAATATAATAAATCATTAAGTAGAAAACAGGTTGATGTTTAACTTTTGTCCGATACTACAAAAAATAGAAATTTTACGCATTTTGGCTATTTACAGTTAAAGCCTCTGTTATAAGTAACAATGGAATCTCAAAACTGTCTGTACTTCTCCTACATATTTACTAATTCACTTCCAAAATATCGTGAGTACACAATAAAAATTAATTTTGAAAACAAATCATTGATTCAATAAATACAAATAATTTTCACATTTTGATAAAAACTTAAACTCGCAAAGTACAAATTTGTTGAACTTATAGGAGTAAGGTAAGATACGTAAGCAAATATTGCACATACGTGGGTAGTTCTCGGCCTGACACAAAGATGGCACCCGGATTAGGAAAAATTTGTGTCCTGTCTGGGTGCACGTGCTTGTCGTTAAAATTGATAAGCTGGAATATCGTGCGGTCACAAAATTCTTCGTTTTTGATGGATTAGCCCCTGAGGAAATTTATCCAAAGTTGACAAAAGTTTACGGGGACTCTGCTGCTTCCATGTCAACTGTTAAAAAGTGGTCATACATCCCTCGAAGGTGACCTACGTGAAGGATGGTCAAAAACCGCAACCACACCAGAAACCAATGAAAAAGTGCATGATATAGTGTTGAACGATAGGCGAGTGAAGGTGGCTGAGATAGCTGAAGCTGTCTGAAACATCTTGCACAAAGAATTAGGGATGCGAAAGATCTGCGCAAGATGATGGGTGCTGCATTTGCTGAATGCTGATCAAAAGCAAATGCGCAAACGATTTTCGCAGCACCATTTGGACCGATTCAGTAGGGATCCAACCGACTATGTGCGCCAATTTGCCACCATGGTTAAGACACGGGTCCAACACTATACGCCAGAAACAAAACAGCAGTCCAAGCAGTGGGTGGAAGCCGGTGATTCAGCGCCAAAGAAAGCGAAAACGATCACATCTTCAAGAAAGGTCATGGCCAGCATCTTTTGGGATGCGAAACGGACTCTGTTAATTGATTACTTTGCAAAAGGCAGAACAATTATAGACGATTATTACTCGAACCTTCTTCACCAGCTGGATACCAAAATTCGCGAGAATAGGTCTGTCTTAAAGAAGAAAAAATCATCTTTCACCAGGACAACGCACCTGCACACAAGGGTGCGTTGGCGATGGGAAAACTACGGGATTTGAGGTACAATTTGTTCGACCATCCACCCTATTCTCCCGACTTGGCACCCTCACACTTCTATCTATTCCCAACCTTGAAGAAATGTGTTTCTCGGAAGCGCTTCGTATCCAATGAAGAAGTTGAGAGGGTCGTAGATGAATATTTTCACAACCTTCCAGACTTTCACTTCCGGGAAGGAATACTGATGTTGGAGAAACGCTGGATCAAGTGTGTTGAAGTCAAAGACGATTACGTAGAGAATAAAATCATTTTTTAACTGAAAGTCGCAGTTTTTCATTGTCAGGCCGATAATTTTTCACCTTACCTTCGTAACAGCCCATTGGAATTTAGGCAAAAAAAGCCTAAAATTTATCGTAATTAAGAGCAGGTAGCCATGTGATTGCTTTAGTTATAAGGAATATGACATTCAAGTCCATCCAATTTTAACAACTGGGAACATTGTTTAAACAATGGTCAAATGTCGATAAATCGGAAAAAATGGATTTTATAAACGTAACTAGGAAACTATAACCAATAGGGGTTTAAAATGTGTCTCATTTTCAACTGCCTAAAAAAAATCAATTTGAGACCCGGCAGGTCGCAATCGGTAAATAATTTGTTTAAATAATTGCAAAAAACTCAAAATTTTCAATTATTTTTCATGTTGTGAAAAATCACATACATGCTTGACTCTTTCAGCAATTATGTCTTTTATTACGGGCAACTTACCATAATTGTTACGTTAAAAAATATTAATTTGTTTTCGAGAAATTCTAATTGTTTGTAAAAATGTGACAAAATGTATCGTGCAATTGGACCCTTTTTTCGTCCGTTTTCCCAAGAGAAATTATATCTTCCTCGAGACTTAGTAGTTATAAGTAATAGTTTATATGTATAATTTGGTCAGTCCCCTTAGCTTAATCAGGAGTTGAGATATTTTTTGTCTCCAATTGTTTATTTACAAGTATTAAGGGTTGAAATTTTCGCTGCAACTAGTTTGATACTGGAACTTAATGATACCACCATGTACAAAGCACAAGAGAAAAGGACAGTTTTACATGTTTGAAAATGAATTTGTTAGTTTATTCATACTTTGATCCCGCGGTTACGGTCAGCTGAACTATTTGTAAATACACATTTGATGAATTTAAAGAAAAATGTCAGCTCCTAATTGAGCTACGATGAATTTTTTTTAAATACGTGGAAAATTGCCAACTACTCGACTTTCAAGTTGCAAACCGATAATCTTTTTTTTGCAAAAGTATTGGCAGTAAACTCACCCTGAAAAATTACATACATTGTTGGACGCCATTTTGAAGGTGAAAACAAGGCCTGTGTGAAATTTATTGTAATCGTTTGTTGGTCGTTTGTCGGTGTTTGTTGGTTATTTTTGAACGTTTGTCGATTTTTCATATTTATAATAATAACGATTATAATTTAGGCGTGAAGTTACCCCCCCCCCAACTTTCGAAATTTTTCCTTTTTCAATTGTAATCGTTTGTTGGCCGTTTGTCGGTGTTTATTGGCTATTTTTGAACGTTTGTCGGTTTTTCATATTTATAATATTCACGATTATAATTTAGGCGTGAAGTTAGCCCCACAACTTTCAAAATGTTACATGTTTCCTACTGCAATGGTTTGTTGGTCGTTTGTCGATGTTTGTTGACTGTTTTTGAAAGTTTATTGGTTTCTCATATTTATAATAATCATGATTATAATTTAAACGTGAAGTGGTAAGTGTTCACCTAAAGGCGAAGTAAATGGTTAGAAAGCATAATTTGGTTAGTGATGTTAATCACTAACGAAATTAATACAACTATATACATAGTTAAACATATGTCATAGTAAAAGAGGATATGGGGGTAAATGTGCACATTCACCGGCCAATATATACCCTTATCTAGCGCACAGGTAGAAGCGAGCAAGACTAATCTTTACATTCACTGCATTGCAAATCAGATTAAATTGAATGTATGTTTAAGTGAATTTATTCGAAACAAAAATAGTAATTCGGTTTAGTGTGTACGGGTGGTGTGCAATATAATAATATTCTTATAGAGCATAGCATAACGTAAAAATGTAACGATTTAATTATATGCTGATATTTAGTGCTTACCTACCGAATATTTCATTTAAGAATTCAATAGAGTGAGGAAAATCTTCTAACATACAAGACAAACCATCAAACCCTCTTCTGCATCACAACTTTCACGTATATCCAATTCAACAAATATATGTTGATTGTAGGTTATATAACAAGTATTTCTACAACAACAAGACCTTTTCGAACATTTTATATTCTTAATAGGTGTCATCATAGGGTATTCTAAATTCCTAAAACCGCGTTCAATTATAGTTATGTGGCTGTGTGGATTAAATACTCAAAACCTTCCCCATTAAATATTTATTTGTTAACATAAAGTTAACGTCTATAACCATTACTCTGCGACATGTTTCGACAAAAAATTGTCATATCAGGCTAATCAAAAGAGTATAATGCTATGTAAACCATAACACAATGCAATTGTAAATTATATATACCAAGTTAAGTATTAAATCTAATTCTGAATTTTAAAAAATAATTAATGAAATTGAAGATAACATTTTTAAAAAACTTTTTGAAAACGTAAAATAGGTAAAAAGGAGAACTATTTGTAGCCTCCACTGCTACAACGGCACTAAGACTAGAATGTTGAAGGCACCCAAGTAAAAATTTGTAATTAATTAAAATTTGTTGAAAAGATTAAACATAATATATCTAATAAAGAAAACACAAAGACATCCCTGGCGCGGAAGTCTGAATCGTTAAAATATAACAAGATAAACCAACAACGCGCTTGACTACGTTGAAAAAAGAAGTCTAGCGTGTTTTTCCCCAGGGAGTTCTTACTTTTATTAAAACTTCTAAATTTAACCTTTTAACTTTCGCTTCGTTTTTGCAATTTTTAAAAAATTTTCAGCCGATCTACGATGTCTTACCTTCCGTTTATAGAACTTATCTACGATTTTAGAATATGTTAATGATGCGTTAATCTAACTTGTTTACAACCAGACTTAGGTCAGTTCCAGTAGAGATAGCCAGGTTTTTGTAGATTTTTTACGTAGAATCTAGTGGCGTGATCAGATTGTCTTTAGAGGTCACAGTTTTTGAGATATTGACATAACCTATTTTTTTTTAACGGGACACCCTATATACTTTTTTAAAATCTTTTACCCCTTGCCAAGAGCTTTTAAATATAGCATAGTCTATATTTATTTTTATAAATAACGTGACAAAATGATTTTTTTCTATAATTTACATTGATAATAGTGGATAACCGTGGGTAACCATGGTAACGCACAAAACAAAATAATTAACGTTCTGCCATTGCTTAGGTATTTGATTTTTGAAGTTTCTGCTTCTCTCAAAATATTCCTGGTTACATTTTCCCAAATTTAGTGCTGATATTTATTGTTATTCATTGTTTTTGTTTATTGTTATCGTTCTTGTTCTTGTTGTTGTTGTTTAGTTATTTTTCAATATGGCTCGAAACCAAAAATTTGGAAACTTTGAGAAATATGATATGAATACCTGCTTTATATTATCTAATGAAAACGCAGATCAGGCTTTAGAACTCTATCTGAACAGGTCAGTTAATCTTTACCTTAGAATTTGTATTTATTTTATGTACCTATTTTGTCATATAGATATCCCGAAAGAAGACAACCCGACAGAAGAATATTTCAAAAATTAAAACTTAATCTTTGCCAACATGGATGTTTTGACAAACCTCGACCCCGAGTTTACAACAAAGAGAACGAGGAATCAGTGATCAACGTTTTAGCAGTTATTCAAGCCACTCCTGAAACCTCGTACAGGAAAATAGATGAAGGGACCGATGTGTCTAAAACAACAGTGCAAAGGATTTAAAAAAAAAACATAAATTCAAACCCTACAAGTATAAACTTGTTCATCATCTGCACCCTGGTGATGCTGAACGTAGATTGGAGTTCTGCAATTGGTTTATAAATATGAAAACTCAGGACAATAATTTTGAAAAAAAAATAATTTGGTCAGGCGAGACACATTTCACAAGTTCGGGAATTCTTAATAGACACAACTCGCAGTTTTGGAGTCAAGAAAACACCCACGTGATCTAGAGAGCGTCAAGGCAGGTTCGGATTTAATGTCTCCTGCTTTATTTTTAACTGAGAAATAGTTTACAAGATTTGTGAAGAAAACCTAAACTCTCATGGGTACTTACAAATTCTACAAAAAAACTATGAACATTTTAGAAGATATTCCACTGGCTCAACTGAACGATATATTCTTCCAGCAGGATGGGGCTCCAGCCCACAATGCTAGAATAATACAAAACTGGCTAAATGAACGTTTTCCCAGGAGATGGATTGGAACAAATGGACCTGTTCGATGGCCACCACGATCACCGGATCTCTCGGTTTTGGATTTTTTGTGGGGGTATTTAAAGAATAAAATTTATTCAAGGCAATATGCCAACATGCAACAATTAAAAATTGCAACGGAAAATGCTTTTGCAGAATTACGAAGACAATAATTTATTTTGGAAAATGCTATTAAAAGAATTTATAAACTTTGTGAAACTTGTAGGAGACATAACGGTCTGCAATTTGAACAATATTTGTGATTAATTAATTATTTTGTTTTTTATCAATGTAAATTATAGAAAAAAAATATTTTGTCACGTTATTTATAAAAATAAATATAGACTATGCTATATTTTTGAAAAGCTCTTGGCAAGGGGAAAGGGATTTAAAAAAAAAGTAGGTTATGTCAATATCTCAAAAATTGTGACCTCTAAAGAAAATCTGATTACGCCGCTGCATTCTACGTAAAAAAATCTACAAATATCAGTTTTTACTTTTTTAATATGTCTGGCAATAACAGAGTTACAGGGGATGACTGAAAATCCAATTTTTCCAAAATCACCCTGTAGCACAAAAACTAAGATGGCTATGGCAAATTTGATTAGTGCATCTTTGGTTTCATTAAAAAGTAGCACGGTATCGCGAAAACCGCAAGGTTTTAACCTAAAAATAAGCGAGTTACCCCGTGAAACATACGAAAATGGACAACCTGTACATTGAATGTTTTCATTCGATACAAATTATTTGACCATTCGTGAACTTCAACAGCACCAGAAAAACCGTGCATAATTTTTTCCAACATTTGCCAGTACTATCAAAAGCGTCAATTCTTGATGACGTAATTTTGTCATCAACTTGCTCCGCTACAATTTCAGGATATATTTTTCTTAATAGGGCAGCTGGTTTTTCCAGGACCAATTTATTTGGTTTTGATTTAAAAAATGACAAAATTTCTAAATTTTGTTATTTAATGAAATTTGTAATATACCTAAGTACTGTCTAATGCAGCGCACAACATAATTTACATAATTGAGTCGAACGGGCATGTATTTGATACAAAAAAATCCAGGTTTTCAAATCTAAGGACACCGGAAATATATCCATTTGATAACAAATATGTTTTATGTACTACACCTATGTTCGCATTTCGAAAACATATTTCAGAGAACGATTGAAAATATTTACTCGTGTTCTTCTTACGTGGTACCTAAAATGAATAAAGTATGTATTTTATTTACTAACACATTTTTGTTGCTACCGAAAAGTGTTTGAAGATACCGTTACCCACATGAATGCATCTTGCATTCAATACTGTATCCATTCACGTCTTTCATATCAATGTGTAAGGTGTAATAGATAAAAGCCAGCAAACTATGGTAATAAAAAAACTGAAAATTTTGAACGATTCATTTCATTCTTGAATTATTATCGTTAATTATCGTAAACATTAAAAACCGACAAACGTTAAAAAATAGACAACAAACACCGAAGAAAGTTCCAGGAAGAAGTCAGTAGAGAAACGGAATGACCAACAAACGATTGCAATTGAAAAAACGTAAAATTTCAACAGTAGGTGGGGCGAACAACTTCACGCCTAAACTATAATCGTGATTATTACAAATATGAAAAACCGACAAATGTTCAATAATAACCTATAACATTATAACTGCGCCAATATGTAACATTAAAACGACGCCAACTTATAACATTAAAACAAAAAGCGTTCGTATGCTTACAATAATACTGGGATGATGTAATAAACAAAAAGCAAATGTCATAAACTATTATCAATTGTTCAAATAAATTTAATTTAAAATTATTACCAAATAACAATCGCCACTGCCGTTGGCTCAATCGGTAAATTAAGATAAGGGAGGGTTCTAATATACTGATTTATTAACATACCTGAAATGCTGCATGCTTCCCATCTGCTTAATTATTTTTACTTCACTTAATTAATAAAAAATATGTAATGTAAATAAAAACAATAAAATGATACCTCGAGCGCCAAGTTATTTTTAGATATACGTTATTGGAACAGCTAAACCAAGTTTGTTAATAATAATAAAACATTAATCAAAATGAAAATAAAATTACAAGACACACTAAAGTTTATTTAATATCCAATTGTAATGGAAAAGGTCTTAAATCTATTCGTTAATTACTAAAAAAATCATACCTTTGAACAGTTCTGTGTGATATATATATATATATATATATATATATATATATATATATATATATATATATATATATATATTATATTATTACCGCTGGTGACACATGAAACGGAACGGTCAACTAGATGAAATCATTATAGCATCATTGTGGTGCAATCTCCAGATCTAAGGTTACCAGCCACACCCCACTGGAATTATCTTGATAATTTATTCTTAATAATTTGAATCCATAATAATCAATGCATTACTTTGAAGTTTTTAGTATGTAAAAAATTGCGATTTATGATGTAAACCAAGTAAAATAAGGTAGTTAATAAAAGTGGTACTTTAAAAGTAAAAATTAAAAATTAATTCCATTACAATTAAAAAATAGCAAAATAGTGCTTTAAAAAAATATGCATTATTAAAGTATGCAAAAGGTGTAAACGTATAAAAGTGTTAACGTATAAAATATAAAAGTGTAATAGTAAGTAAGTGCCTAAAAAAGCAAAGGTTTTAGTTTTAACTATAATGAAAAAAAAATAACTTACCATCTACCGATGGCACTTTACACTAAAATTTAGGGAAAATTCCCCACAACTACATGCTTCATGCTATTACATTTAGCAGCAAGTGAATTGAAAAAGAAAAAGGCTAGTTATTACGCATTGCGCGTCTTTTAAATGATCAGAATACCATTTCTAAGGAAAGGGAAATATAAATCTTTATGAAATATATTCATTTAAAAAATATGTACTATTAAGATATGCAATTTAAGTTGCCTACCTCATAGGAAACTTAAAAACTTGTCTTGTATTTACTACTAAATGAATAAAAGATCTAAAATTAAAGTATAATTTAGTACAACTTGAAAAAAAGGTTGTTACAAGCCAACAAACACCGACAAACGACCAACAAACGATTGCAATTGAAAAAAGGGAAAATAAAAAATTGAGAGGATAACTTCACGCCTAAATTATAATCGTGATTATTATAAATACCAAAAACTGACAAACGTTCAAAAATAGCCAGCAAACACCGACAAACGACCAACAAACGATTGCAATTGAAAAAAGCGAAAATTTGCAAAGTTGGGGTCTAACTTCACACGATTGTACGATACATTTTGTCACTTTTCTATAAATAATTAAAATTTCTGGAACGAAAACAAATTAATATTTTTTAACAGAAAAATTATGATAAGTTACAGGTAATAAAAGATGTAATTACTGAAAATTTCAAGCATGTATGTGCTTTTTTCACAACATGAAAAATAATTTTTCAACATTCTACCGTTGTTTAAACAATGTTCCCAGTTGTTGAAATGGGATCTACTTGAATGTCATATTCCTTAACACTAAAGCAACTAATTTTTCTACATGGTTACCTGATCTTAATTACGATAAATTGTAAGCCAATGTGCTATTATGTGCAATATTTGATTACGTATCTTACCTTCCTATCTATAATCTCAACCAAAGTTTACTTTGTGGATTTAAGATTTTTATTAAAATGTGAAAATTATTTATATTTATTGAATTAGTGGTTGTTTTCAAAATTTATTTATTTCTCACGATGGTTTGGAAGTGAATTAGTACTTAAATATGTAGGAAATGTACAGACAGTTTTGGGATTCTATTGTTCTTAATTACAATATGCACTTTTGCTAATTCCACTGGGTTACAAAGAGCGGAAATATAAACAGCTAACTTAGGATATTAAATTAAAAAAGGAATTAAATTTAAGAACTAACGAATTTATTATTTACGTCATAAAGTTAAACAAATTGCGATAATACTTTTTAGTTAGACGTGGGTTTTATCGTATTTGTCCTCCTTGAGTATTTAGCTGTCTGTTTATAAAATGTATGTTCCGAATGTGGAACATGCTTTATGCTACCATAACTTCTTTAGAAGTCAGTCGTATATTTCTAAATGCTGAACCGATACAAAACTTAATGTTTCTTTTAAAAAGTATCAGGTATTTTCTTCCGTTTAATGATTTACAACTGCTCGGTTGAAAACCATAAACATCGTGTGTACGATTCATACCCGTAAATATAGAAAAAAAAACAGAATTATAAAACCTTCAACTAGAAATCTCTTATTTTACAATAGACAACAGATTTCTCATTATTACACTTGAAACGATTTGACAGTACTCAGTTTTAATCTGATTAAGCAGCTATGCGCGCGAAAATTAACATGGAAAGCGTAAATCTTTTAGTTAACGAAGTTAACATTGTAAACAGCGTCAGCTTTGAAGTTTATTTTTATAAACGTAATGTTTTACCTATTCATGTAAAATCAAGAAAAGTTTCAATATTACAAAGCATTATCAGCTTGTGACTGTACACATATGTATGTTTATGTCCGCCTGTGGTTGTGTGTAAGTGTTTGTGCAATATATTTTAGTTTTGTATATTTTTCTAGCGGTAGTAATGTTAACATACGCTTTTCCAGTTTTTTTCAGTTGTAAAATAACTTTCGCGTCTTATAAATCGGATTGCGAAAATAATCGATTAATTTTTATGCAGTTCGGCATGTATTAATGAATAGACGCCTTATACTTGGTTTTAGTGAAAAATGTCAAATTGTTGTGTTGTGAAAGGTAGGCACGTGATTATGACTCATTAATACAAATTGTGAATCAGTTTTATTAATAAAACGTTTTCTTTGCTAATCTAAATCTTACGTACTAAATTTATTGTGTTATTATATAAAACAAAACTATCTCTGCATTGCTAAAAAAAATTTAATACTAAAACGTGGTTTTGATGATTGTGCTTTATAAAATCACAGAGCTTTAGAAAATTACTTAAAATATTCATACGTTCAGACCTGTCTATAAAGGTAATTTCTTGAAAGTTTGATTTTCAGCAACTGAAGTTGTAATATTTAATTTCATGTAGAATTATCAAACATGTGGTTAATACCCTTAATAAAAAATGCAAAGATCCTTCCATTTCAAATCTGCAGAATTAAAGAAGCATCACGAAAAATTTAGTTAAAGGTTCATAGTAACTTAAAATTGAAAGCGCATTAAAGGATTGTTTTTTTATTTTTACGTCTACCGAGTGCACCTAACCACGTTTTATTGTGAAAATAGAAACATCGCTTGAGTTTTACCACATTGTATACACAGTACAGATAGCTCATGACATACGGAAATAGGGCAACGTGCGTTGAATTTTTTAATCTCTAGTGTAGGTTTGTTTCTGTACTTATTTCATAGCGTAGTAACTAGATATAAGAGGCAGTTTTCCTGATGGTGCTGAACTCACCATTTACTAGATTATGAGAGAATATACATATTTTGCGATTTTCGTGACATTCTCTCATTACGTTATCGTCAGTTATTGCGGAAATCTAATATTAGAAATTGAATGATGATCAACAAATTTTATTCAGGAAAGTTACACCACAGATGTTTACACAGGTATGTATACATCTGTGTTACACATTCAAAATTCCCAATGTTCCAAAATCAAAAGAGAAACTAAAATAACATTTTGCTGAGGGCGTACGGAAATCATAAAACACTCCGTGAGAAATTCAATTTGACTTTTAATACATTAAGTATGTGATACATAGTTGTTTAATTTGCTCTGGTAGAGAATTATAATATTAGATGTAACACCAACCTTACAACTTAATAAACTACCAATCTATAACTACCATTCCCATCCCTCGCAAAAAAATGTTTTCTGTATAGTTAGTTACCTGTTTACATTACATTGCGGTCTACCATACCTAATCACCCGCAACGGGCTATTTTTCAAAAGCGGGGGATTATAAAAATATAGCTCGTAAACTTTTATCATGATTTTCTCACCGACACTGGTTTCTTGAAAGTACAGTGTAGGTGCATTTTCATATTTTAAAAAGGGTGTCTTCAAATGAACTGAATTTTCTAATTACAATGGTATCTGTGAACGGTGAAAAGTGCCCGTGGATTGTTTTGATGCATTGTTTGAATTTCGAATCGTGTTTGTTCTCTTTCTTATTATTTTTTAAGCGGTATGTGGAACACCGTACTATTATTTCACTTAGTTGAATAGTGCTTCATTTATTCATAATAAAATGGCTAAAACAAGTGTGATTATTTTCAATGTGGTGCGAAATATATCTGACTTAAAATGTATGGATTTCTATTTAAGGACGAACAGGTATCGTACATGGATCTATAATGCAGGTAAGCATAAGGTATCTATTGGTAATTCATAGCAGGCTACATAATATAGATACTTTATGTAGGGGTGAAGTGGATCATTTACTCAATTTCATTTTAAATAGTCAACTCATTTGTTAACTTACTCACCCAATGGCTTGAAAAATAAGAAGATTTGCGAAAAACATTTTGTACCGGAAGATTTTACTAAACTCACTAAAGAACGATTGCGTTATAACGCAGTTCCTATCAAATATGACGCAAATGTTAATGATAATCGTTAATGTACCGTCCAGAACGTATTCGGAAAGGACAATTATAAAAACCAACTATCAAAGACCAAGTACTTCTAATGCAGATGTAATGGAAGCCCACAGTAGTCCAAACTCTTCTGAGTGGTTGGTCATTTACCGATCATCCTGCGTACCCAAAAGAGACTGATGTAAAACGTAAATTGAAATTTGGCAACGAAGACAGACAAAAAAAAAACTTAAAGGCACTTTAAAACCACAAATTGAACTTTTAAGTGCTCATATATATAAATTAAAAAAAAAAAAACTTAAAAAGAATAATTTCGCAATCTCATCCGACATCAGTATGCACGCGTACAAACCCGAGCCTAAAAAATGAATCTTTGTCACAAACTGAGGTCTTCTTGGCTCCCAAAGGAAAGGGAATTTGCGCTGTGGTTATACTACAGTTTTCCATCTACCCACAAAGGGTTTGCACAAAAAGGTATGTATTTGTAATGGTTATAATTCATTTTGTGTCAGCTTTATTCACACTTGCAGGGTTTAAGTTACCATCGTTGGCGACTATTAAAAGGGTGGATTGATCGGTTACGTTTTCGTCCAGGGTTTAACTCAGACTTTCTCCGCCAAATCAAATCGAAAGCGTCAACCGTAGACCACAGAGCAACTAAAATGTTTACTATGTTTAGACGAAATGTCCATTATGAAGATATTAGAGTGTTCCCAACCTTTCGACATTATTGAGGGATATGAAGATTTGGGTCTGAATTAAAGTTATTTCATTTCTTTTAATTTCCATTTTGTAAGTTGGAAGGTCGTGTGTTGTTCCACACCAGATATTTTGATTTTGAAAACGGAATAAATTTGTCAAGATTTTCTCTCTCAAATAACACTTCCCAAGTATCAAATGTCAAATATAAAAACCACGGGTATGCCACGTATATTTTTATATACCAATATAAGATTTATTTTTTAGACTTACTTAGTTTCGCAAGAAAATTTTTTTTAATAATAACTTACTTAAAATTGAATTATCTTTATCAAACCTGTGCATCATTTTTATGGTAAAGTTAATGGTGTTTGAAATATTGAAAAGAAGTGATTTAGGTGCAACTATGATTTTGTAGCGCCTTTTTATTACCCTACAAAAACTATCATTAAGGAAATTTATTTAAGATTTAATTATCTTTCAAGATATTCACAAACTGTATTTTAGTGTACACTAATTCTTTTTTTTTATTTTTTTTATTTTTATTTTTTTTAACAAAGTTTATTAAACATTTTAGAAATTAACAATTCATTTTGTATATACATATCACACTTACAACTAAATATAATAATAAATGTGCGCTGCTCAGGAATCTTCTTCCTCTTCAGCGCGTGGATTGTAGAGTTGCTAGGTTGTGGGTCATATGGATTGCCTGTTGACAGTGTTGTGCTTAGCATTGTTGGTCGTTCGTAAAAAAAAAAGATGTGTTGTGGAGATGTGGTGTTGTTGGAGTATGTTGTGTGGACTGTCCTGTTGTCGCTCGGTTGTGGCTGGTGGCTGATGCCCTGCGTATCTAAAATAAATAGAAACATGTGTTAATTTTGCGAAACATTGTCGGTTTTAACAGAACAGAATAAATAAAATTGTCGATACTATATACTTATCTGAGGAACCAGACTTCGCTCCGGACTTTTGTATGATTACCCGAAAAGGGCAACCACCTCTGAACCGTGCGTGAGGATCACTCCCCACAGGTCCATCGCAGTTTGCGCCTGAACGAGCGCCGCTGCCACCTTACGGATGACACATAGGGTCTTCTCCATATCGAGACCTCCGAGGAGGCCCAATATGGCGTCGAACCCTAAGGCGGGTTGGGCAGACGGGGTAACGACAGTGGCAGGAGCCGTTCTCGGTACTTCCGCCTTTACAACCTTGCGTGCTGTCGCTCGGGCGTAACTGACGCCGGTCCGGGTTGAAGAAGGCGCCGCCGTCGGCGGTGTCCTCTTTGGTCTTTGATGTACTTCCGTCTTCTTCCATTGCGGAGGTCGAGGGAACTTCGGGCATCCCCTGTAGCTGGCGGGGTGGACCCCACCGCAGTTAACACACTTTGCCTGGTCGGTAAGGGGTTTTGTGCATTCACTGCTGTGGTGATCGCCGGCGCACTTGACACAGCGTGCTGCCGCCCTGCAGCAACGCTGTGCGTGACGGGAACTTTGACACCGGTGACACTGCCCGATGCCGGATTTCCGCTGCAGATTCTCGACGGTGACTCGGAGGCGGGTCACGTGCTGCACCACCCAGATCTTCTTCCTGTCGTCCTCGGACGGCAACTCCACCATCACGAGGGGATCGGGCGTCCTCGCTGCTTCATCCTGAAAACAGAGAGAGCATTAACACCTTGCGTTTTTAGCTCTGAGCTAACGTCGACCTTGGATAGCTCTACGGGCACGCCGCGTATCACCACCTTAGCAAATCGCTCGCTCTTTGCCTGGTAGGTGTGATACTCCTGTGTCGGTCCTGGAGTGAGGCAGGCTGAATCCGTATTCCCTCGCTGAAGGCCTTGGCCGTCGTGAAGGTGATCCGCTGTCGGTCCATTTCTCGGGAGAACACGATCCAGTTCTCCTTCTGGCGAAGGATTACCGGAGGCACCTTCTCCCTGGTGTCCTCTTGAGTAGTCTGCTCCATTGCTGCAGGGCTGTCGGTGTAGGGTTCCAGGGCCTAAAATCCGTTGTCCGTGGGCGGCGGCGTAGACGGGCGAGCCTTCGGGGTCTTCTTCGGCTTCTTCCTTTGCAGCACGAAGGCGTCGGGGCTGGTGGATCCGGAGCGGGCCTCTTCTTCTGTGTTGTCGGTTGCTTCTGCGGCGGCGGGGGTGGACGGCGTGTCATCTAGCGGGGTGATGCCTTCTAACGGTGGTGGTCGCGTCTTATTTTGCCGCCTCCTTTTCTGTGCGGTGGCAACCGGTGGCGCGTCGCTGCTCGCTCTCTCGAACGGTAGATCGAGCAGTGACGGTATCGCTGGCGGTATCCCGAACTCTTGGGCTGCCGTCGGTGACAGCAGGATTCCTAGAGCTACCTGCTCTTCCAGGAACTGCTAGTAGCGGCGCCTGGTGTAGCCCGGCTCCATCATTGTAAAAACGACGTTATCTTTTCTTCAATTGGACTGGCTAGTCTTGTCTAAAGTTGATGTCTTCGAGTCGAGACCTCAACCTCGAATCCGCTTTAGTGTACACCATAGAGTACCTTTATTTGTGAATATATTTTAAGCAAAAATTGATGATATAGAAATACTTCAAAAATAATTCTAGGTATAGAATTTCATTAAAACTGGCTACAGGCACGTTTTCTGCGGTACAATGTAATAGTCTGCAATTTGCCATTTAAAATTATGAAGTTTGAAAGATATAAATGATCTGTTTCTAATAAAAGTAACAAACATTGTTGGGGGTTATTGGTTTGTATCTTATGCTTTTACGTTTTACGGTAGTTGGTTTGCGCTTACCAACTGCGGGAGGAGGGGGGGGGCAGATCCCGAGCAAAGGATTTGACGTATAAAAAGCGCGCCTTGCACTTTTCGAATACAAAATGGTGCTGTGCGTTGTATCCTAAAAGAAATTTTATTTTTCTGAATTATGTTTAAGTAAAACTCTTTGCTAGGATTATAGAAAATTCCTGTTTGCGGAAATAGATTACTGCTGCATTATCTCATCCGTTATTTTACGTTACGTTAGTAACTTCACGAAAGCAAATGTGATACACAGTTTTTTATATAAAATACTGTTATTTTATCTATCATCTATGTTTTAATAGTTATCCTAAGTGCAAACAGCTAGAAACTAATTTGCGGAGAAACATATAAAATTATGGAATTCGTACTACACGTTATTCCATCTGCAAACGAAAACATTCTTACCACTCTCAACTGATTTAGTTTAGGAAATTGAATATCCTTTTTTTTATATCGTTTTAACCTTGATTTGGGTAACAGAATTAATTAAGCACTTGGGTATTCTATAATCGCAAATGTTGGGGTGCATTGAGTAGCCCATTATAACTTTAGAGAAACTAGTTTACTTTCTATCGGGGATGATAACGTACGCGTAATAGAAGTCAAGTTAGTTAACTTCATTATTGGTAATACTAATCGAGTTAGCATGCAATCGTGGTCCCATACTAGTGACCCATTCGATAGTTGACAACAGTTGATCAGGTGTTGTAAGTTAATTAAAGTTAAATGAATAAGATATGAAATCATGCATTTTTTATCTTTTTACAAATTTAAACGTTTCGATAACAATTACAGTTATCTTCTTCGGTAAAAAAACTATTATCATTTATTGAAAAAGATAACTTTAATTGTTATCGAAACATTTAAATTTGTAAAAAGATAAAGAATACACGATTTCATACCCAAAAGCAGTCTCTTAATTATTAGTGACAATCGCCAAAGTTTAGATTCTTATAAAGCTAAATAAATTTGCTTTATCTTTTCCTTAAATACATATAATTAACACTTTACAACGATGCTGAAGGTTGAAAATAAAAGCACGTATAAGCGCGGCTCTGTTGGACTGTTAGTGTCAAAGAACTAAGTACGCTTTGTGCTTTATTGGTTGGTTTAAATAACTTTTTGTTATAAATCTCCGGTTTTAACATCAGTAGAAGCACTAGATCCGTTGATTATCAGCGCAGCGTAGGGTGTAATAGAGTAGTTCTATTTGGTTTTGGTTTACATGACCTTAATCTATTCAACGTTAGATGTGGCGTGACGTTGATGAAGTTATTAATGATAAAATTGTTTTAGCTTTCATTAAGCCCACAGTGGTGCTAAGAACTAAGCCTTATATTTTCATTTCTTTACAAGCTTTTTAGGACATTATTATGACCCTATATCATTTAATTACTGAATTTTTTGTGCAATTTGAACCAAACAAGTATTCTAAATAAGTAAGGGGTGACCAAAAATGGTATTATATTCGTGTAAATCTTTTATACCGAGTCTTTGATTCTTTTTTCACTGTTTGGATTTAGTATTTTTGGGCTGCGTATGTCAAGAATTTACTTCATGTGAAGTACATATAACTAATTATTGATTCATACAAAACTAACGTAAGGTATAATACCTTTATTTTGGGATATCTGAAGCATATCCTTGATGAGAAATGTGTGTAACTAATTAATACTTGGTGTTGAGTATGTTAAGCCTTCACCAACTTTGAAGGTACATGAATCATCTGGTTCCTCCTAAATTTTGCTTAAGTTGAATGAGTTGGTTTTCGCTTAAGGAAACTATCACCGTAAGTAAATCTATAGTGCTACTGCGAGTTTATCGTATGAGTTTGTTGTATTGAGTATGGAGGACTCATATCTCATGAGATTTTAAGTTGAAGATTAGATGTTTCCTTTTGATACTGCCCATAAATTACTGTTAGGTTACCTTATGTAGAAGACTGTTTAACGTTATTCTATTATGCTAGGGACGCTACACGTTCTGCATGGCGCACGCTTACTCTGTCTTTTCGTAGGCAACGAACTTGATACCAATGAGTTAAAGGTTCCGCAGGACCTATACTTAACCAAACAATTTGTTGAGAACCAGCAAATACAACATCGAATCAAAATTCTAAGCCGTGGCAAGTACCAGTTTCTAAAAGATGAAATTCTAAAGTTATATCTGGAAAGAGAAGCTGTATTTTTCACTAAACACACTATATTGCGTAACACACCAATTGTGTGTAAATCTGTTTCGGCTAAAACGTCGACAACGTGCTTACAGATTTACTCATACAAACGCGAATGTCAAAAGTATCTACAATTGGTCGCCTAAAATATTCTTTGAGAGCACAGTTTCGTATCGCCGCTAAATTCACACCATGAAAACAAGTTTGAATCCTGAAGTTTCCGTATAATGTCTGTGACTGTAAGTAGTAACACTCTCACCAGAAATTCGCTCTGCTAAATCGTTCCATGTACAAAGCATCGTCTGTAAATGGGGATGATGAAGATCGCCTCGAGACGGATACATTTTACCACTAGGTAAAAGCCACTTATTTGCATGAAGATACGTTACCAACATCATTTCGTTGTACAACATGTAGCCCATAGGTTCAGAAATTATAACGCCTACCCTTTCCGGCAATTCAATTTCTTCTATTTTTTCGATATATTTTTATATGGTCTTGTGAATTATTAGCTACTAATAATTTCTAAAACACCGAAATCCCTACTTCAAAAATAACAAATAACGAAGCTTATTTGTGCATAATGAGCCATACTTGAAGCCTCAACAGCATAAATTTGTTTAGCTCCAGCTTAAGCAGCAGAAAATGATAATATTCCGGAACCAGCACCTACATCCAGTACAATTTTATCCTAAAAGGACAAATCAACCAAACTAAACATGTAACTCAAAAAGTCTACCTTAAAATCATTTAAATTGCTTAATATTGCTCTTTGGTATGTGTATGTTCTAACAAAATTTTGTAACATATTTTGCTGTTGTGAAAGATATCCGTAAAATTGAAAATACTGAGCGGCCGAAGAATCTTCTGTTCTTACTTATCCAGACCTCGTCTGTCTAAATATTTCTTTGAAATTGAGAATTTTCCCTGTGTTTTCCTAAATAGAAACTAATATCCCCAAGACTTCGGTGATATATTTTTCTCATCCAATATGGTTTAAATTTATGTTTTCTTATAATACGCATGGCTGTACTTTTTGATACTTCCCGTTACACGTTGCGTTGTATACATGTGTGCAGAGTTGGGTAGGATCTAGATCAAAGTGATCTAGATCCAGGATCTAGATCCACTAAACGGATCTATGATCTGGATCTAGATACTTTGCTCTGCTAGGATCTAGTATCTGGATCTAGATCACATTTTAACAGATCTTTAGTACTTGAATCCAAAGATCCATTAGAATATTTTAAAATGTATTTTAAGGGTATTTTGTGAAATTTTTAACTGGCTTGAGGCAACAGTGCTTTATATTTAAAAAATACATTATGCTCCGTTACGACCGTTACATCCGTACCCCACAGAGATACATACACATTTACACAATTACCTACTTCCCGAGGCATGTTAAATTCCGAAATAACCAATAATAGAACTATTCATTTCCTTTGTTAATATTTCCGTCGGTTGTTTTTGTTTCCCAAAGATACAAAGGCAGGTAATGACAGCTAAGTGCTAATCTAATGACTTAATGAGTAATGACAATGGGGTCATCCATCCATTAAAGTAGGTACTTAAGTTAAGTGGAACTGGAATTCCCTGTTGCTAATTTAATCGAACAAAAGGAGGTATAGAAAAACAACAATCTTGTCTTCAGTTCTTAAGAATACGACTTTAAAGTAAAGCACATTTGTTAATTGTTAGTTAGATCAACAATGAGTGACGAAGCTGAATTAATAGAAGTTCCGCCAATCTTAAGCGGTAAATTTTATAAAATTTTATCAAAATGTAACAACAAGATAGTGACCCAGTGTCTAAATTGTCCCGCACAAATACAAGGTCATGTGACTTCAACAGGAAAATTTATTCGGCATATGAAGGTTTGTATTAATATAGTTTTTGGCAGAATTTTAGTATCATTTATTGGATTCTTACGAAATACATCATCTGATATATCAAAACGTGATATGTAGACTTAATTTTTCTTATTAAATTCTATATGAATTACGCAAAGTATTTTTTGTTGCAAAATACTTAGTTTCTCGTGTGTGAAAGAACGTTTACAAAAGGTTGAGATTTATTTCTTAAAGTCCCTAATGCATCAAAAAACTTTTTTAAATGTTTATGATACCTGTATTCATAAAAAGATGGGATTCAGTCGCTTTCAAAATTGGTGTTATTTAAATTTTGACTGAAATTTGAAGTGACTTCAATCTGAATTTTATAAATTAACATACACTTTCTCCTTTTTTTCTAGAGAAAGCATCCAGTAACATTTAGCAAATTCGATGCAGAAAAGACAACAAAAAAAAGTAAAACCGAAATTTTATCAATGAAGAATTTCAACAAGACTAACATTTTTCAACGATCTACCAGTTCTACCACAAAGAACTCGGTTAACAAACTCGTCTTAGATTACATAATTGAAGAGATGAGGCCTATTTGTACAGTCGAAAAACCCGCATTTATTAGGTTAGTAGAAGGACTTTCTGGCAAAAACCTTGTGACCGAAAAACGCTCAAGAGTAAATTAGAAGAAGAGAAATCAGCAGTTATTGGTGCTGTAATAGAAGAATTAAATAAAACCAAATACGTCTGTACAACTGCAGATGTTTGGAGCACCAATAACAAAAGTTATCTTGGTATGACTGCACACTTTATCGATAGTAATAGCTTCCAACGTAAATCTTTTGCATTAAGCTGTAGGCGATTTAAATTTGCACACACATTTGACAGAATTGCGGAATTAATAAGTGAAATTCATAACGAATACAAATTAAATCTCGGTAAAATTTCAGGAACGGTAACAGATAACGCAAGCAACTTTAATAAAGCTTTTAACGTATTTACTGCTTCTATATGTAATAAGAGCAGCGATAGCAAATTAACAGAGTTGCAAAATCAAAATGATGTAGATGTTGAATCATTACCTGCTTTTGATACTGACAGTACTTACGTGCTTTTGCCCGAACATTTTAAGTGTTGTTCGCATACACTCAGCCTTGTAATTACGATAGATGCAGCTAAAGCATTTGAAAACATAAGGTATAAAAAAATGTACGATACTGTTTATGGAATTTAGTGAGTAGGTCAACTAAGGCGTCGGATCAGTTAGAAAATGTTTGCGGTGTCAAATTGAAAGTTCCTTGTCCTACTCGTTGGAATTCCATGTATGACGCATGTGTTAAACTAATTAATATTGAAGCAAAATTAAGTGATGTTTGTAAGTTATTAAAATTAGACGTGTTCCAACTGTCAGATTTTGTGTTTTTAAACGAATATATTTCTGTTACAAAACCTATAGCCGTTGCAATAGATATTTTACAAGATGAAAAAACTTGTCAGTTAGGTACTGTTTTGCCAACACTTTTCAAAATTAAAGCTAGCTTAGAAGCAATGACAAAACTGACATTTTGTTCTAAATTAAGAGAATGTTTATTGAACGGCTTTACAAGACGTTTCTCTAATATAATGGATATTAAAAATTCTAGTAGTCGACCATACCTGTTATCCACAATTTCTAACCCAAAATTTAAATTATGGTGGTTAAAAATTACCCCTTTAAAAATGAAACAGCATTCTGTCAAACGCAATTATTGTGTGAACTTAACAATTCCGGATTTCAAGAAAATCTTAATAATTCAGAATCAGAAATTCAGTTCACACTTACTGAAAAAAAAAATCCTCTGCCACGGACGAATTCTTTGATTTTTAAAAATAAATACTCAATCGCAAAAACATTTGATTCAGAATGCACAAATTATTTTAAAGACACAAGCACTAACTATGAGCAATTAAATATGTACCCTGCTATAAAAGAAATCTTTTAAAATATAATTCTATACTTCCTTCATCTGCCCCCGTTGAAAGGATATTTAGTATGGGTGGACTAATTTTAACTCCTCGTAGGAATAGATTAGGTGATGATATATTTGAGATGCTATTAATTTTAAAACAAAATAAAATAAAATTAGATAATGAAATGTAATTACGTAATGTATACTTATAATAATTTAGATAAATGTCCTTATCCTTATAATTGTATAACAACTATGTGTTAAGTTAAATTAACAATTAACATTGCAACTTGCAAGTGTAAATGTGTACCTAATACTAATTTTGTAATTTGTAGTGCGTTAAATAATTAATGTCAGTTTTCAATAAAAACCTATAAAAATTATATTTGTATATTATTTTTCTTAATAATTTAACCTTACGGATTAATATTTGTATTACATGAAAAATGATCATGGGAATCAGTAGCAATACTAGCAATTAAAGATAATATTAATGATTAGAAAAATATCGAAACAATTTTAGGAATGTCGGATCTTTATAAAAGATCTAAATCCCATTTCAAGGATCTTTTATCTTTATCTAGATCAGTTTTTAAAAATGTGTTTGGATCTGTATCTAGATCCTAAATAAATGGATCTTACCCAACACTGCATGTGTGTGTGTGTGTGTGTGTGTGTGTGTGTGTGTTTATATATATATATATATATATATATATATATATATATATATATATATATATATATATATATATATATATATATATATATATATATATAATATATATATATATATATATATATATATATATATATATATATATATATATATATATATATATATATATAAATCATTCTATCTTTCTTGAACCTTTTGATGTTCCATACCATTCTGTTCCATACATCAACCGCAATCCTATATTTTTTTGAATGCATATATTACATTTCCTTTGTTAATATTTCCGTCGGTTGTTTTGTTTCCCAAAGCTACAAAGGCAGGTATTGACAGCTAAGTGCTAATCTAATGACTTAATGAGTAATGACAATGGGGTCATCCATCCATTAAAGTAGGTACTTAAGTTAAGTGGAACTGGAATTCCCTGTTGCTAATTTAATGGAACAAAAGGAGGTATAGAAAAACAACAATCTTGTCTTCAGTTCTTAAGAATACGACTTTAAGTAAAGCACATTTGTTAATTGTTAGTTAGATCAACAATGAGTGACGAAGCTGAATTAATGGAAGTTCCGCCAATCTTAAGCGGTAAATTTTATAAAATTTTATCAAAATGTAACTACAAGATAGTGACCCAGTGTCTAAATTGTCCCGCACAAATACAAGGTCATGTGACTTCAACAGGAAAATTTATTCGGCATATGAAGGTTTGTATTAATATAGTTTTGGCAGAATTTTAGTATCATTTATTGGATTCTTACGAAATACATCATCTGATATATCAAAACGTGACTTAATTTTTCTTATTAAATTCTATATGAATTACGAAAGTATTTTTGTTGCAAAATACTTAGTTTCTCGTGTGAAAAGAACGTTTACAAAAGGTTGAGATTTATTTCTTAAAGTCCCTAATGCATCAAAAACTTTTTAAATGTTTATGATACCTGTATTCATAAAAGATGGGATTCAGTCGCTTTCAAAATTGGTGTTATCTAAATTTTGACTGAAATTTGAAGTGACTTCAATCTGAATTTTATAAATTAACATACACTTTCTCCTTTTTTCTAGAGAAAGCATCCAGTAACATTTAGCAAATTCGATGCAGAAAAGACAACAAAAAAAAGTAAAACCGAAATTTTATCAATGAAGAATTTCAACAAGACTAACATTTTTCAACGATCTACCAGTTCTACCACAAAGAACTCGGTTAACAAACTCGTCTTAGATTACATAATTGAAGAGATGAGGCCTATTTGTACAGTCGAAAAACCCGCATTTATTAGGTTAGTAGAAGGACTTTCTGGCAAAAACCTTGTGACCGAAAAACGCTCAAGAGTAAATTAGAAGAAGAGAAATCAGCAGTTATTGGTGCTGTAATAGAAGAATTAAATAAAACCAAATACGTCTGTACAACTGCAGATGTTTGGAGCACCAATAACAAAAGTTATCTTGGTATGACTGCACACTTTATCGATAGTAATAGCTTCCAACGTAAATCTTTTGCATTAAGCTGTAGGCGATTTAAATTTGCACACATTTGACAGAATTGCGGAATTAATAAGTGAAATTCATAACGAATACAAATTAAATCTCGGTAAAATTTCAGGAACGGTAACAGATAACGCAAGCAACTTTAATAAAGCTTTTAACGTATTTACTGCTTCTATATGTAATAAGAGCAGCGATAGCGAATTAACAGAGTTGCAAAATCAAAATGATGTAGATGTTGAATCATTACCTGCTTTTGATACTGACAGTACTTACGTGCTTTTGCCCGAACATTTTAAGTGTTGTTCGCATACACTCAGCCTTGTAATTACGATAGATGCAGCTAAAGCATTTGAAAACATAAGGTATAAAAAAATGTACGATACTGTTTTTGGGAAAGCTTATTCTTTATGGAATTTAGTGAGTAGGTCAACTAAGGCGTCGGATCAGTTAGAAAATGTTTGCGGTGTCAAATTGAAAGTTCCTTGTCCTACTCGTTGGAATTCCATGTATGACGCATGTGTTAAACTAATTAATATTGAAGCAAAATTAAGTGATGTTTGTAAGTTATTAAAATTAGACGTGTTCCAACTGTCAGATTTTGTGTTTTTAAACGAATATATTTCTGTTACAAAACCTATAGCCGTTGCAATAGATATTTTACAAGATGAAAAACTTGTCAGTTAGGTACTGTTTTGCCAACACTTTTCAAAATTAAAGCTAGCTTAGAAGCAATGACAAAACTGACATTTTGTTCTAAATTAAGAGAATGTTTATTGAACGGCTTTACAAGACGTTTCTCTAATATAATGGATATTAAAAATTCTAGTAGTCGACCATACCTGTTATCCACAATTTCTAACCCAAAATTTAAATTATGGTGGTTAAAAATTACCCCCTTTAAAAATGAAACAGCATTCTGTCAAACGCAATTATTGTGTGAACTTAACAATTCCGGATTTCAAGAAAATCTTAATAATTCAGAATCAGAAATTCAGTTCACACTTACTGAAAAAATCCTCTGCCACGGACGAATTCTTTGATTTTTAAAATAAATACTCAATCGCAAACAACATTTGATTCAGAATGCACAAATTATTTTAAAGACACAAGCACTAACTATGAGCAATTAAATATGTACCCTGCTATAAAAGAAATCTTTTTAAAATATAATTCTATACTTCCTTCATCTGCCCCCGTTGAAAGGATATTTAGTATGGGTGGACTAATTTTAACTCCTCGTAGGAATAGATTAGGTGATGATATATTTGAGATGCTATTAATTTTAAAACAAAATAAAATAAAATTAGATAATAAAATGTAATTATGTAATGTATACTTATAATAATTTAGATAAATGTCCTTATCCTTATAATTGTATAACAACTATGTGTTAAGTTAAATTAACAATTAACATTGCAACTTGCAAGTGTAAATGTGTACCTAATACTAATTTTGTAATTTGTAGTGCGTTAAATAATTAATGTCAGTTTTCAATAAAACCTATAAAAATTATATTTGTATATTATTTTTCTTAATAATTTAACCTTACGGACTAATATTTGTATTACATGAAAAATGATCATGGGAATGGGAGTACTATTCATCAGTAGCAATACTAGCAATTAAAGATAATATTAATAATTAGAAAAATCTCGAAACAATTTTAGGAATGTCGGATCTTTATAAAAGATCTAGATCCCATTTCAAGGATCTTTGATCTTTATCTAGATCAGTTTTAAAAATGTGTTTGGATCTGTATCTAGATCCTAAATAAATGGATCTTACCCAACACTGCATGTGTGTGTGTGTGTGTGTGTGTGTGTGTGTGTGTGTGTGTGTTATATATATATATATATATATATATATATATATATATATATATATATATATATATATATATATATATATATATATATAATCCCAGAAGTTATGTATAAAAGCATTTAAAGTTCAAGGGTCTAGTTTTTGGAGAAACGCTCGGAGACGTCGATTTTTATAAAATTTTGTATATAGGGTGGCCCAAAAATAAGTTACGGCCGCCACCTTGATTTTGTCAAATGGAAACACCTGTTTTTCATTTGATTTTCTGAGTCTGCTTTGAATTCTGAATAAATCTCATGTTCATGTCCTATACCTGAAGTCAACAGATCTCGAGGTATTTACAATTGAACGTATCAACAATTAAGGCAGTATCAAGGAAGGCGGCCTTTGTTTTCTGTCAAAAGGAACAATTTATTCAAAAAACAACAACAAATCAAATCAAATGTTCAAAAATATGCACCATTTGCGGCTTGACAATAGCCAAGGCAATGAATAAACTCTCTTTGCACGTTTTCAACCACTTCTGCAGTTATGATACGCACTTCTCTTTTGATTTTCTCTTTCAATATCTCCAAATTGTTTGGCCTGTAAACAAATACTTTTGATTTGATATAAATCCACAGAAAGAAATCCAACGGGTTTAGGTCGGGTGACCTAGCAGGCCATTCTATACGTCCTCTCCTTCTTATCCACCTATTAGGAAATGTTTCATCCAAAAATATACGCACATCGGTTGCATAGTGCGGAGGCACAACGTCATACTGGTAAACCAGTTCATCGTCAGGAAAGTCTGGATCCAATGGATTCAGAAATAATGCCACTAATGCTGGAATTAAATCAAATAGGAGAAATTCGAGATATGCCCGTCCAGTTAGAGTCTGTTCGAAAAAAGATGGACCCAACGTCGATAATTTTGTCTGTTCACTATTCCATTCAAACAGAACGTAGGCTCGTTAGAAAAGATTATGTTTCTTACCAAATTATTATCTAGTTGATTTTGCATGTGTTCACATAACTCCTTTCGCCTATCGAGATCGTGTCGAAATAACTCTTGCACTGGAATTACTTTGTATGGGTGATATTTGTGCTTTCGAACAATTCGGTGAACAACTGACTTCCTCATGTTAAAATTAGCTCTTATCTGCGACAGAGAATTACATGGATTTTCTTCCAAGGAGAGCAAAACGTCAAGTTGTTCATTTTCATATCGAGCAGATTTAGGAAGATCCCTAACATGACCAAATTATCTAAATTTAGCCTCTATCCTACTCACAACTTTTTGGCATATTGGAGGACGAGCAGGATGAATTTTATTGAATAGTTGAGCAGTTCTATTTGTGTACGTGTTCTGTCACCAAATTCAATCATATTAACGACAATAAATCGCCGTCTCCATACCTTTTAATAACCCTGTATATATATATATATATATATATATATATATATATATATATATATATATATATATATATATATATATATATATATATTTAACCAGAGATTCCTTGGTCAAAAATAAGGCGATCCGGGTAAACGTTCCTATATCCGAAGATGCTTCGTTTTGCTGCTAGAGAGCGTCAAAGTTTTTAAAATAATTTGGTTTTTTCGAAATAATTTCTAAACCGCTTCCATCGATTTTAACTGAATTTGGGAAGCAGAGTTGTAACATACATTGACACAGTTTAACGTAAATGTGAATTTTTTTCGATAGGTAGAAAAATTGTAAAAATCTACGTGGTATCCAAAAAAGGATCTATTTTCTTACCCCATGTAGATATGACTTTCATTTTTTTGTACTAAAGGGTATTTACACACTTTCTGTACTCCTCTAAAATGTTGGCCAGATAATTTACTCGACCCTACATTTAATCATTGTCTGCTTACTCGGAAGGAAAGCGGGAGAAAGTAAATACACAAATTACATGAAAATGCTTTAGTTTGAATAAAAATTTAAATTTTCAATTAGGATTATGAATGTTTAACGCAATAAATTATTATGATAATTGTTCAAAATGTTCTCCGTTTTTTTGAATGAATTAATTTAGCTTTTCAGTAAGGAAACTGTAATGTTTTTATTTAAAGCTGGCTATGATTAATTTGACAAGTGAAAAAAGGTTTATTAATTTAATGTCATTCAAACTGAACTCCGTTTAGCATTTAGTATTCTTCTTCTTACGGTTTATCGCGGAGTCATCATGACTTTTGTTTATTCATATGCTGAACAAGTAGATATGTTGTTAGTTTATGGGTCTTCTGAATGTAATGCTCGCGAGAGTGTTAGTGTTTCAGGGAAAGGTTTCCTAACCGTATAGTGCCGCATCACCAAACCTTTGAAAACGTTGTTAGACGTCTTCGTGAGAACGGTAGTTTAAAGTCACGAACTTTTGATTATAGACGTCAGTATACTACAAGAACAGTAGATATGGGGGAACAAATTTTAGACAGAGTTAGGGAAAACCCAAAGGTAAGTACTAGACACCTGGGGCTGCAGTTAGCGGTTCCAAAATCAGGTATTAATGAGGTTTTAAAAGAACAACTTATACATCCATACCATGTTCAAAAAATTCAAGACTTATTACCTATTGATCCAGAATCTCGCTTAACGTTTTGCAATTTTATTGAAAATCAGAAATATGTGGGCAGGAATTATTCACGGATTCCTTATAGATCTAGTTATTATACCAAATGACTTAAATGGAAATAATTATATAAATTATTTTTTATAAACATTACCCGTTTTACTACAGAATTTGACCTTATTGCCAGAATGTATGGTTTATGCATGATGGTGCTACGCCACATTTTTCGTTAGCAATGCGTCAGTATTTAAAATACGATTTATACAAATCGGTGGATAGGAAGAGGTAATTATGCTCCTGTAAAATGTCCAGCAAGATCACCGGATCTAACACCCTGTGATTTTTTTATGGGGTGCCATGAAAACAAAAACTTACTCCTCTCCTATTGAATGCGAGGAAGAATTATATCGCAGAATTTTAAATGTTGCCAACACCCTTCGGAATCCCTCAACGAAGAGTACAATTTAATTTTTCACGTAGAATTAACGCATGTGTACAACAAAATGGTGGCCATTTCGAACATTTTTTGTAACAGCAAGTAATTAATCGTTCATTATTTCCATTAGTTGTCTCAAACGTAGCCAACTTTTAATAAAAAGATTATTAGTGTTACGTTACAATTACTGATTCAGACTTGTAGGAATTTAGAAAAAAAATTTTTTTTGGCTAAACTGTTTGCCCAACTAAAAATTTGTAAGAGGTTTAACGCATTAAATTGTTATGATAATTGTTCAAAATGATCTTCGTTTTTCTGCATTAATTAATTTAGCTTTTACTTAAATAGTACTGTTTTAATCCAATTTTACTTTTAAGACATTAATTAACACGATTAAAAATCTGGACCGTCCCGAAGTTCTTTTTGGCTACGACCTTGATATGTAAAACATTTCTTTTCTAGCCAACGTTATCTGAATTGAAAATGTGTAAAGAACTTTCTAAAAACGTGCCCTGGCCATAAAAAGAAAAAAACACGAATGACGAAATTAAGTTTAAAAGTAGTACTAACTACTAATAAGTGTAAGTAGTTACTTACAGTTTCCGTATTGAAAAACTAAATTCACTCATTCAAAAAAACGGAGAACATTTTAAACAATTATCATAATAATTTATTGCGTTAAACATCCATAATTTTGATTAAAAATTTAAATTTTTATTGAAACTAAAATATTTTCATGTAATTTGTGTATTTACTTTCTCCCGCTTTCCTTGCGAGTAAGCAGACAATGATTAAATGTAGGGTTGAGTAAATTATTATTTTGCAACGAAACTGTACATCTGAGCAGCATTTTAGAGGAGTACAAAGAGTTTGTAAATAAAATGACCTATTAGTACAAAGAATGAAGGTCATATCTATAGAACATACATCTTTCTTTGGACACCATGTAGATTTTTATCATTTTCTACGTATCGAAAAAAGTACCCATTTACTTCAAATTATGTTCCCCAAATTTAGTTAAAATCGATTGAAGCGTTTAAAAATCATTTCGAAAAAAAGCCGCTCTCTAGCGGAAAAACGAAGCAACTTGGGATATAAGTGTGTTTACCCGAATCGTCTTATTTTTGACCAAGAAATGTCTGGTTAAACGTTGTACACGCTATTTCCGGACACCCTGTATATATATATATATATATATATATATATATATATATATATATATATATATATATATATATATATATATATATATATATATATATAGAAATTGGTTTAGTAGTTCAATCTAATAATCATTAATTGTATTTTATTTAAAATTAACTTTTAAAGTACATACAGTAAAAGATCAACTCGAGTGGGACTTGAACCCACGACCTCCACTTTGCTAGAGTGGGGCTCTTCCATCTGAGCTATCGAGGAGGCAAGTCCCACTAGAGTTGATCTTTTACTGTATGTGCATTTAAATAAATATATATATATATATATATATACATATATATATATATATATATATATATATATATATATATATATATATATATATATATATATATATATATATATATATATATATATATATATATATGTAAAGCATAACCATCTATTACCTTTAAAACACTATTGATTAAGCTTGCAAACAACTATTTTATTTAGAAATAAACTCTATTTCTCAAATTTGACAATGAATTAAGATTATCAAGTAGCTCAAAACCAATTTTCCCAAAATAACTTTAATAACTGAATAGTATTGATATAAATAAATTAAAATACCATCTTCAGGGAGGAACTACAAAAATGATGTCAACAATAGTAAACTAAAATACTTAAAAAATATGCAATAATGGTCAAATTTAATTAAAATATGCGTAAAAATATTTAAAACTATTCTACTTTAACGTCATGGTTACAATGAATGTATATATAAAATAACAAAGATAAATCAAATATGGGAAATCGAGTAAGTAAGAACAATTACAAGACTCGGGCTATTAACTATTAAAATAAATACAATAAAATTAACAATAACAAACAGTTAATATATATTATAAAAACAATTAACAATATTCGGTATCATCGGTGGCTGACTAATTACTTCGTTAAGCAAATTAACATCTTTTTTCAGGAAAGGGTTAATGTAAAATTTTTGTTTAAGTTTTATGAGGTTTAACTCATTGCTGCTACTAGAGTTTAAAACCTGTATGCTGTCTATATTAAAATCATGTCCCTCCGTTAGTATATGTTCCGCAAAATGCGAAAATCGGGTACCTTTGTTGTTATTTTTTATTTGTTTCAAATGTTCCTTAGCTCGAGTCAATATGTTACGTGTGGTCATACCCACGTATATAGATTCACAGTTTTCACAATTCACCTCGTAGATACCAGGTAACTACTGTTGTTCGTATAGGTTGCTAGGTTGTGATCATGATTAGATATTGGTTTAGATTATATGTATAAGTTTTTTAGTTTTTTGGTTAATTTATTGTACAGTGTAACACCAAAGCCTTCAACACAAAATCTAACTTAACCTAGCAACCTATACGAACAATAGTCAGTTTAATTTTCATAGTAGGGTTAAAAATTTTACTAAGGTTAATTTCAGTAATAGTGAATATTTATTAAAGGGTCAAAATTTAAAATCCAATTTTAACAATAAAGTCCAAAGAGTGAATTGTTGGATTTGAAACTGAATACGTTGTCGATTGTAGTAAGGTTCCCAATGAACTTAAGACTAACATAAAATACAAAATCGCGGAAAGAATCAACAAATCTAACATTTCACACACCAGTAATAACTTTACGAAGTGTTTGTTTAATTTAAAAAAGAAATTTAGGGACAATAGCGTTACACTAATTAAAGCTGATAAATGTAAATGCAATGTGGTTATGGACAAGGGTGATTATGGTAAGAAAGTATTACAATGGATTAATGAACAACAACTTTTAGAAATTAAAGACAGTACGATAAGGAAATGTAACTCTAAACTTAATGCAATATTGAAATCCAGTACCAATCCTAACGAACATTATCATCTAACTAAATTCATATTAAGTAACCCTAAAATTCCAATACTGTATTGTAAAACTAAAATCCATAAAACGCAATCAGAAGATATTCAAGAGATACCTATTAGACCAGTGGTTTCACAAGTAGGCTCTGCCACCAGTCGTCTTAATAAATGGATCAACAAGTCAGCTCACCACTCTGGAAAAGATTCAAGGTAGCAAACAGTAAGTACTTTGTGCTTCCTTATTATGGCCCTGTATCGCAGGCTATTGCTAATTGCTTGCGTTCCTGTAATATAGACATCTGTTTTAAAGTCCCCAATATCAATGGAGACAGTCTTTGTAATTTTAAGGATAAAACTGGCATACTCCAGTTACCAGATATCTACAAAATGAATTGTGAAAACTGTGAATCTATATACGTGGGTATGACCACATGTAACATATTGACTCGAGCTAAGCAACATTTGAAACAAATAAAAAATAACAACAAGGGTACCCAATTTTCGCATTAAGCGGAACATATACTAACGGAGGGACATAATTTTAATATAGATGACATAGAGGTTTTAAACTCTAATAGCAGCAATGACTTAAAGCTCATAAAACTTAAATAAAAATTTTACATTAACTGTTTCCTCAAAAATGATGTCAATTTACTTAACGATGTAATTAGTCAGCCACCGGTGATACCGAATATTGTTAATTGTTTTTATAATATATACTAACTGTTTGCTATTGTTAATTTTAGTGGATTTATTTTAATTGTTAATAGTCAGAGGCTTGTAATTGTTGTTACTTAATATGTTTTCCCATATTTTATATATGTTTGTTATTTTATATATACGTTCATTGTGACCATGACGTTCAAGTAGAATAGTTTAAGATATTTTTACGCATATTTTAATTAAATTTGACCATTATTGCATAATTTGTAAGCATTTTAAGTAGTTTAGTTTACTATTGTTGACATCATTTTTGCAGTTCCTCCCTGAAGATGATATTTTAATTTATTTATATCGAAACACAGATTCCATCATATCTGTTGTAATTTAATGAATCAACACTTCCAATATGCTGACCAACCTTTACGAATTAGCAATACGTTAAATCTAACTTTTGTAGTACCATAGCATATCTGAGGGACATCAATTACGTCAGTATACATGTACGCATTATTCCGTAACTGATAACACATGTTACTTGAATGGCTAATTTTACAGAAACGATACTTGATCTATTGATTTTCAAAGACGCGATTTTCGGTTCATGGTTTGTCGAAGCACCAATTGCTTAAGCGGCGATAAAGATAATTTTCTCATTAATTTTGAAGTGGAGTTTGCGTTATAACTAGACTTCTATAATTCATTTAATGTTATCGAATTACATAATATTGATCTTAATTTACCTTACAGCAAGTTTAATACGAAGAAATTAACAACTACCCTTCGCAAATATATGGACATGAGAAGATTACGATATATTACAAATTTTAATCTCCTACTACAGCAAAGGGTTAAAGCCATATAGTTACACCCACTTAAAAATATCATTTTCACGATTCACGAGAGCATATTTATTAAGATATTTATTTATTTGTTTTATCTGTTAGAAACGTTACCTTAATTGTTTTTAATTAAAAATTCTGCAACTCTGTTAATGTTAATAAAAATATTCGTTTAACCTACTTGAGCGTTCGGAAAATTTTATTGCCTACTTCAGAAGCTAAAATTGTGCAGAACATAATTCAAAATATTAAAATTAGAAAAATGTGGTGAGTAAACTGAAGTTAAAACGAAAAGTATTCTATCACAATAAAAGTTGAAACACGATAATAAAAAAGCTGTTGATACATTGACAACTAATGTTGATATGATAATCAATTTAGTTACTGATAATGGAGTCACTAAAACGCCAGTGAAAAAGAATTCGTAATTTCCTATAATGTTCCTTATTGATATATCATTGTTATTCGAAAATACAAGGGAAGCTTAAATGGCTTACAAGATATTCAAAACCACCATAATTTTGATTACAACTAGCTCAATTATTGTTGTTATGTAAGGTGATTCATTGGTAAAGGGAAATACGTTAACTGTGGATAGGGGTCACCTAGCTGCCTCTAAAAAAACCCATATTATGGGTCTTAAGCCCTTTGCATCTGAGATACAGGGCGTTTTATGAATTTTTACCATTTCTTTTCTTACTCATAACTTACGAACCGCCCTATAGATTTTTTTTATATTTGGTATAATATGTTCCTTATATCCCGTGGGATATAACGATGTAACAAAAATATTGATAATCCAGGTCCGGCTTTACGAATAAATCACAAATTCTTCCATCCTCCAAATAACACCCTGTATAGTTGATTTTTTTTTAATTTAATCGCCATATTTGAAAAGAGCGTAAAAAGCTGAATTTAATCGTTTGGTTGTATTTTTGGGGCAGACGACTTTACTACGAAAATTTTAATGTCATATTTAGTTTTTTTAGGATTTTGCAGTGAAGAAATGAAATTTATTGCGTTTTTTATTCATAACTGGGGAACCATCCTGTATAATAATTTTTTATTTAATATACGGGTTCTTGGTTTTTAGTGGGATATATCGATGCATTAAGAAATGATAATGCAGGTCCAGCTTTACGAAAGATTTACTTATTTGCCAATCCTGTAGATAAATTTTTTTTAAATCCGTATCAAAATTTACAAAATGCACAAAAAAGTGGAATTCAGGAATTGTCTTCTTGTTTTTGGGCATATGATTTTACTACCTAAAATTAAATTTAGTTTTTGCGATATGTTAAAGAGATTGAATAAATTGCGTTTTTTCCTATAACTTAGGAACCACTTTCTAAACTCTATTCATTTATCTGTGAATAGCTACATAACATTTCGATTTACATATACATATTATTGAACACAAAAAAAAGTAATTGTAGTTCCGTATTTTGTAAATTTTGCTCTATTTAGTTTAACTGTTTGCAGAAAGCATGTTATACCTAGCTTTACATATCCAGGTATTCGTATCTAGTAGGTTTTGACAACGACAGAAACAATGACTGGTTGAGTGCCAAAAAGTTTGAATCTTGCGAATTGTGATCTATTTATCTTTAATAATGCATAAAATGCCTTATCAGTTTACCAATCAAGAATATACAGATATGATCTACGTTTATGCTTTTTGTAATGGTAGTGGATATGCGGCAAAAATCGAATACGAGAGACGCTTTCCAGGACGAGGATCAGCTGATTTTAAGACATTCAGTCTCGTCTTTCGATACATGAGAGAACACGGCCAGTTTCCCTCGGCAAAATTAAATGAACATAACGAAAGGACACCTGCCGATGTGGAACAAAACATCATGGATATAGTGGAAGCAAATCAAGATGTTAGTACCCCACGTATTAGTAATGCTTTAAACGTACCTCCATCCACTGTTTGGCGCAGATTAAAAAATCAGTTGTACCCGTTCCACGTGCAAAAGGTACAGAGGTTAGTAGCGGATGATGAAATTGCGCGACTGAGTTTTACTCGATGGATCATACGAAACCTAAGAATTACAAGGAGATGCCTATTTACAAATGAAGCGAAATGGGCTGTTGAAAATCCTCACGGTATTAGACAGACTCATTCACAGCACAAATTTTCAGTCAATGTTTGGTGCGGCGTCATTGACAACAATTTAATCGGGCCTTATGTTTTGCCTAACCGGCTGGCTGGTGAAGTCTATTTAAATTTCCTTGAAAATATTTTACCAGTCCTTAGCGGACCATAATGTCGATGTCGCCGGTATGTATTTCCAACACGATGGTGCTCCTCCTCATCATCGGCTCATCGTAAGAAATTTTTTAAACGACAACTTTCCGAACACATGGATTGGAAGAAATGGTCCAAATAACTGGCCTTCAAGGTCACCTGACTGTAATCCCGTTGATTATCATGTTTGGGGATTCTTCCGCAATAAACAGTAGAGAAGAACTCCTACAGAGAATAGAAAACGCATGTGCGGAAATAAGAAATATTCCAGACATTATTAGAAAATCGATAAGGCACATATTAACGAGAGCAAGGGAATGTATCAATCAAAATCGTGGTCACTTTGAGCATTTGCTCTAGTTTTATTATTTATGTTTTCTTTAATTAAGTACTTTTGTTAATGTTGTTGTTATTTCTTGTTACCTGTTGCTCAACGTGTTTTACACATAATATTTGTTCCAAAACAACTAATAAAATTATTGTAAACGGTAATTAGAAATTTAAATTTATTTATTTAATCATTTGTTTTCCTACCGAAATGTAAAATTTGTGAAGTTTAAATTATGTCCCCAGTTACCTACAATATTTGTAATTGCTTAAATGCTGCCGTTATACATTTAGTACATAAACATTCCTTAAACTATAAACACGTTGCAGGTTTAACATATGTAGTGATATAAACCAGTATAAGTTGTGCCAATAGTGCATGGGTGGAAGATTGTGGGTTTATTAAGGAATATTTATAAAGTTTGTTGATGGGATGTGGTGGTGATTCTTAAGGCTACAAACCTAAAATATTTTCACTTGAATCGCAAAGTTTATACAGCGCTATTTATATCAAAGTTGCATAGAACCACTCATATATTATTGCATATTTGAAACCCTTGGTCAATTCTAGTGCGACTTTATTTATCACACATGGTACCTAAAATGAATCGTTTAGCAGCAATTCGTCATTTTTACAAATAGTAGATGTCTGAAAAAAATTAAATATTGCTGTGATCACAAAACTTAGAAGGCCATGCCTATGAGATGTTACTAGACATGAAATGTACTAGCGTAGACAGGACGGTTAAATTCGAATTCTTCTTGTGTTTAGAAAAATTACTTTGTCAATTTAAAAAATTTAAATCAATGGTAACTTGATATTTTTTCAAATGGAATGGCCATTTTTTTCATTTTTGCATCACATGCGCAATTTTTTTACCTTTCTAATGATGAATGAAATTATGAAATTATTCAATCTATCTATCTTCGCTAGATTTATTTTAATTTCACAATTTCTGCTTAATTTTATTTTTCAATTTTTAGTTTGTATTATCTAGTAACCCATGGAAAGTAAACCAACACCAATCACATTATAAAACATTATTTATTAAGTAGAAAAATACATAAACACAAAAAACAAAATTACGAGCTAAAATAAAAATATAAATGATTTTAATAGGTGGTTAAAATGTCTATCACCTTGTACTAAAGAAATTTTAATTCCACGCGAAAAAATTTTTAACCCTATTTCACATTGTCCCTAATTCGAGCGAGTGGGACATCTTCAAGGAGTCCAAATAATTTATTACCACCAATTGAAGTACCGAATATGCCTGCCCAAAAATTAATCGACCATTTATCTTGGCTATGAACTCGGAAATAGTGAGGGTTTTAATCTGAGTAATAATGGCTGGTTAACAAATTGAGGTGGAAGCTGCATCTGTAAACATGATCTTATCAAAAAATTGTACATTTTCATTTAACTCTTGTTTTACCGAAGTGCAAAAATTAATCCTGTTTTGAACATCTGCCTACTTGAGCTCTTGATGAAGTTGTATGTGCTAAGAATAAAATTTGTTTTTTTTTAATTATTCTTCTTTTTATTTTATTTTCTAATTTGGCCCATAATTTTGTTTTTGTGTTTATGTTTTTTTCTACTTAATAAATAATGTTTCATAATGTGAATAGTTTTTTGCTTATTTTGCACGGGTTACGAGATAATACAAAATAAAAATTGAAAAATACAGAAAATTAATCAAAAAATTGTGAAATTGAAAGAAATCTACTGAAGATATATACAGACTAGTTTATATCGTTAGAAAGGTAAAAAAAGTCCGCATTTGATGCAAAAATGAAAAAATAGCCGTTCCATTTGAAAAAAACAAGTTACCATTGATTAATTTCTCTAAGCACAAGAGGAATTCGAATTGGACTATTCGGTTTATGCTAGTATATTTCATGTCTAGTAACATCCCGGAGTCATGGCCTTCTAAGTTTTGTTGATATATGTAGTCTTAAGGATACCCCAATAATTTTTCTAAAACCAAAAAAGTTGACGGCAGCAATTGCAAACGACCACTGTTTACCAGTTTTTGGAATAATTTTATATTTATGTAGCGATCTACGCGTTATATAACAATAACAATATTAGGTGGTAGGCATGTATACTCCATGCCAGCCGGGAGGTACCACCACCCTTACCATGGGCTCCTTAATATTGGGTCTCCGATTTTCTGAGCTCGGTAAGGGCTGCCGGTTACCTTTTCCATCATCCTCAATCTATTCTCATCCTTATTCTTCCTTCTCGCCCTCACTGTCTTCCTATCGTATTAAAAGTCCCAAATTAAAAAATAAGATGGCTGTGGTTTCTAGGGTTATAAATTCCGGACGTAAAATCCTGCCCCATTCGGATGTCCGGGAGGGCAGGGCCCAAGCGACCTCGGTCATCGAAAGTATCAACTTTCTGATTCCCTACTGCAACATCCGCGGTATCAGGTCTAATCTTAATGCTATTCACCAACATCTTGAACAATTACAACCTGATATATTGTTTCTATCTGAAACACAAGTCTCCTCGGAAAGCTCCGAGTCACCCGACTTGCAATTTCCTGCAATTGCCTACATCAAGGACAGAATTGCTTGCAAGAGGGTTTCTTCCTTAGAAAATAAAAATTTTGACGTGATTTGGTTTAAACATTCTGGTCCTAATTTTGTGAAATTCTACTGTTGCATTTATAGGTCTCCTAATGACAGCAACTTTCAAGACTTCTTCGATTACCTTAGTACGAAAGTTGACTATCTCCTGTCTCAGTTTCCATCTTGCGATATCTCATTTGTAGGCGATTTCAATGTTCATAACTCTAATTGGCTTCAATTTTCATCTACTACAAATCCCGCTGGTCATAGTGCAGAAACATTTGCTATTTCATGTGATCTCACACAAATGATTTCTGAACCCACAAGAATCCCTGATAACCCTAACCATACTCCACATCTTCTAGATCTCTTTCTTACATCAAACCCTCTTGTTTATAAAACTTCCGTTCTTTCGCCTTTAGGTCTTTCCGACCATTGTCTAATAAAAATCATTTCTACTGTACCTAATTCCACTGTTGTTCGCAAAACCGATAGAACCTTGTGGTGTTTTAAGTCAGCTCGATGGAGTGATTTACGGGATTTCTTTGCAACCTTTCCATGGCGTGAATATTGTTTTAAGTCGTCCTCTTCTTCGGACATCGCTCTTTCAGTATCTGAAGTCATCCTCATGGGAATGGAGTTATACATTCCGAAAAACAGTACCGTGTAGGTCATTCACGTTCCCAACCCTGGTTCAATAAGGCTTGTTCTGATGCAATATCTTTAAAAATAAATGTTACATTAAATGGAAATCTAATAAATCGGTTGACAGTCATGTAGAATACGTTGGTGCTAGAAATATCTGCAAAAGTGTCATCACTAAAACTAAAAAGTTGTTCGAACAACGAAAATGCAATGAACTAGCTACATCTCCTTTAGGCAGTCGTAAATTTTGGTCTTTAGCAAAAGCCATTAGTAAAAACTTTCGAACATCTTCATTTCCCCTGACATCTATTGACGGATCGGTAGTTGCTGATTCTGTAGACAAAGCCAACGTTTTTGTGGATTTGTTTGCATCAAACTCGTGTCTCAATGATTCTGGAAAAGATGTGCCCTAGTCAACTCTTCTTCATACGTTATGAAACCAATTCATTTTCGGTACAAGCTCTTGGAATCGATCATCAGTAGGCTTGATCTCAATAAGGCGACTGGCCCAGACGGTATCCCAGCTATTGTCTTAAAGAAATGTTCCCCGAACTAGTACCAGTCCTATCTAAGCTCTATACGATCTCTATATCTTCTGGGAATTCCTTCATCATGGAAGTTAGCAAATGTTCAACCTATTCCCAAAAAGGTGATAAGACCGATCCCTCAAATTACAGACCAATTGCCATCACTTCCATTTTGTCTAAAATCATGGAAAAAGCCATCAATCAGCAACTGCTCACGTTCCTTGAAACTAACAAACTCCTTAGTGACCACCAATATGGGTTTAGGCAAAGTCGTTCAACAGGCGATCTTCTTTCATATGTGACCCAAGTTTGGAACAATACAGTAGAGCAGTCCGGTGAAACAGTTGTAGTCGCTTTAGATATCTCAAAGGCATTTGACCAAGTTTGGCATAAGTGTTTACTTGCCAAACTCACCTCGTTTGGGTTAAATGATTAACGAGAGCAAGGGAATGTATCAATCAAAATCGTGGTCACTTTGAGCATTTGCTCTAGTTTTATTATTTATGTTTTCTTTAATTAAGTACTTTTGTTAATGTTGTTATTTCTTGTTACCTGTTGCTCAACGTGTTTTAACATAATATTTGTTCCAAAACAACTAATAAAATTATTGTAAACGGTAATTAGAAATTTAAATTTATTTATTTAATCATTTGTTTTCCTCCTTCGAAATGTAAAATTTTGAAGTTTAATATTCCATCACGAATATTTGTAATTGCTAAATGCTACCGTTATAGGTATTCACATAAACATTCCCTAACTATAAACTTGTTGCTGATGCAAATCTGTAAGTGATATAAACCAGTTAAAGGAAATGCCAATAATGCATGGGTGGAAGATTGTGGGTTGATTAAGGAATATCTTAAAAGTTTGTTCATGGGATGTGAATGAAACTTGTTCTACAAACCTAAAATATTTTCACTAGAATCGCAAAGTTTAGGCAGCGCTAAATATATGATTGCATAGAACCATTGAAATATTATCGCATATTTGAAACCCTTGGTCAATTCTAGTTGCGGATGTTATTGCCATGGTACCTAAAATGAATCGTTTTGGTGGATTCGTCATTTTACAAATAGTAGATCTAAAGAAATTAAATATTGCCCTGATCACAAAACTTATATGTGAAACCAATGAGATGTTACTAGACATCAAATGTGAAGCGTAGACATCAAGTTGAATCAATTCTTCTTGTGACTTGGAAAAATTACTTTCCCAATTTAAAAATTTAAATAACGTAACTTGATATCTTTCCTATCTAATGCCATTTTTCATTTTGCATCACATGCGCAATTTTTACCTTCATCATGAATGCAAATGTTCAACCTATTCAAATATAACCTTCCCTAATTTTTTTAATTTCACAATTTCTCTTCCATTTTGTCTAAAATTTTTAGTTTGTAATATCTATCAACCCATGCAAAGTAAACCAACACCAATCACCTTATAAAACCATTATTTATTAAGTAGTAAACACATAATCAAAAAGCAAAATTACGAGCTAAAATAAAAATATTAAATGATTTTAATAGAGGTTAAAATGTCAATCACCTTGCTAAGAAATTTTAATTCCACGCGAAAAAATTTTAACCCTATTTACATTGTCCAAACTCGACCTCGTGGGACATCTTCAAGCATCAATAATTTATTACCACCAATTGAAGTACCGAATATGCCTGCCAGATGAATTAATTCAAACATTTATCTTGGCTATGAACGCGGGCGTACCAGGGATTCATCTGAGTAAATTGGCTGCTTAACAAATTGAGGTGGAACCTATCTTGTAAACATGATCTTATCAAAAATTGTACATTTTCATTTAACACTTCTTACTGTAGTTATGCTCAAGTTAATCATGTTGAAATCCACCTTGAGCAAATATGAAATTGTATGTGCTAAAGAAATTCAATCTATCAAAATTCAACGTATTCTTATTTTCTAATTTGGCCCATAATTTTGTTTTAATGTTTAACTTGTTCTATTAAAATAATGATTCATAATGTTGAATAGTTGTTAATTATTTTGCAAGGCTCAGTTTAATACAAAATAAAAATTAAAATGAAAATTAATTCAAAATTCTGAAATTGAAAGTTGACCACTTCTGTGCTACCAAAACTAGTTTATATCGTTAAAAAGGTAAAAGTACCGCATCTAAGCAAAATTGAAAAATAGCCGTTCCGTTTGAAAAAAACAAGTTACCATTGATTAATTTCTCTAAGCACAAGTGCATTGATTGGATTTCGGTTTACGCTAGTATATATTCATGTCTAGTAACATAACGAGTCGATTGGCCTTATAAATTCGTTGATATAACTAGTCTCAAGGACACCCCAATAATTATAAGAGTTAGTTCTTTCTTTGTATTATCGTTATTACAACGGCTATTGTGCTGGTGAATTACATTCTTTGATACCATCTCCGGCTATCTTTGCGAGAAACACTCGGTTCGCTCAATACACATCATCAGTATGCAGTACAAATCTCCACTTGTCGTACCAAACGGGCGCAATCCACATTTTCTACACGGCTTCTAAACTCTGGAATGATCTCCCTAGTTCCTGTTTTCCTCTCACTTATGATATGAGAAAATTTAAGGTAGCTGTTCATAGGCATCTATTGGCAATTCATTATCCCTCTATCCATCCTCCTAAGTGTTCCTGAGTGCTTTAGCACGATAGGCCTTATTTAGCCTGTTCAGGTCCACAATCATAATTTTGGAATATAACAATAACAATTACAATTAAGCAACTACTTGTCCAAAAATAAAATAGTTACCCAGAATCGTTAATTGTATAAATATGCTAAAACAATCGTTAAACTGAATAAATCAGAAACTATTGAACCATAAAATTTATAAAATTATAATTGGATTGAAATGCATTTCTAATATTACATCAACTATTTTTAACTTGATTTTGTAAAACATAAATAATCTTACGTAAAGTTTATATATTTTTTATGTAAGTTTATTTTTAGTACAAAACTAAATTAAGTAAAATTTAATTTATAGATTCATGAAACGTCGTATATTTTAAAGCGGTATGAATTTTAATCGAATTTTATAAAAACAACTAAAGTGTGCAAAATTTATAAAGTTTTTATTAAATGAAAAAGTTATTTTATGATGGGTATATTTTAGATTTAATTTGGTTGTTCATTCTAAGTTTGATGTAGTGATAACTTTTATAAAAAGTCATAGCCGTATAAAATATAAACTATTCACATATTAGAAACTAAATTAAACAGCGAAGCCTGTATTCGTATTTGCGTATATAAATAAATGCAATTTCATGAAGATTAAAGTGAACTCGTGGAACACGTTTTAATACATCTAAGTTAAATTGAAACTTTAAACGTATTCACTGATGTAGCAGACAGATTCTTGGAAAGTGCCATATAAAGGTTGAATATTGCTTCTTTGTCATAAATTCATTTATTTTCAAAAAGGAAATCAAGGAAATTATTTTACATTGTTTGGTGCACAACAAACTTTTTACTTAACGGTTCATTTGAACTTCTTTATTTTAACTACTATAGAAAGTCACGCTTTTCTCAACCTAAGCATATTGATTTCAATGTTACAAATATTTATTGATTCAAGTAATATCCCTTCCAAGGTAGGTACATAGATAACTATTATATAAATTGAATAAATTAAAACAAATCTCTTCTAAATTGAAAGGTATTTAAGTTATTGTGTCTCGCCCGGTTTCAATATTGCATAATATTCTCAAGAGCTTAGAAGAATTATGACATTTAGTAAATATCTGGTGTGGAACGCCACAGAATCTTCCAACCCACTAACAATTTTTTTAGGATAATTATGCAATCTCTTTTATAATAAGTTCATTACGAAAATAGCCAACACTGCAAAAACACAAACAATAAGCTGTGTCAAACAGACGTTTAAAGCTGCATGTCAAATAGAGGTTAATAGACATCTATCCTCCGTTTACCGAGCAGAAAGAGTTAAGCTCCTCCCTAAACATTCCCGAAATATTTAAATGCAACTTTGCTGTTGGTCACATTTTTAAAACGCAGAGCACAAGCAATTACTTGCTTTTAACTGTTGTAGTTGGCGTACCCAACAGAACAGACGCCTCTAATTCTGTTTTATTCAATATCATACAGTTTAACTGTTTTTTAGAATAAAGTAAAGTGTGTTTTGCAACCGTACCTTATTCTAAACGCCCTATTTTGACCTAATCCAAAACTTCAAATATTTTTAAACTGTGTGTGTGTTACTTTAATTTATATAACAAAAAAATAGTATGTGACTAATCTTTGTTTATACCTAAGCCCACCTGTAATTTCCAAACATCTCTCGTACCTTTTTTAATATGTTCTTACGTGGTATTTTTACAAGTAATAAATAATTTGAAACTTCTGCTGTGTGTTAAAGTGTCAATACTAAAAACATGACGCTTGTAATTTAGTCTTGACAAAGTGACATTTTAATTTGTGGTTTTTAAATTTCTCGGTTTTTATAATTTTGTTGGTGTAAAACTGGTCGCGGCCAAAATTTTGTGGAAGGAGCTTAACTATTTCTGGTGGGTAAGCACATTGTAGATGCTAACTTAAAAACTTAAAAGAAATGAAGCAATTGTAATTATGCAAGCTCTACTTTATACGCTCATAACCAAAACAGGCAACGTTGTAGAAAACAAAAACAATAATCTATGTCAGAATGACTTTCACAATTTCATGATTCATGATTCTCAGATAGAGATTAATTCCAAAGCCGCCCGCTTCTATAAGATATCAATAATAGGGTTTAACCATTTTCATTCATATTTCATTAATATTCAGACTTACCTTGCTTTATAGTAAGAAACTTTATAAAGAAAAGTTATGTAAAATTTTTTTTTTTAAATTACTAACCAACGCTTAAATTCTACTTTAGGAATTATTTTGCCTCTAAATTACGCATTGTATAAAAAAATTGCATAGAACATAACTAATCTATATCTATAAGTCTATATCTAGGTATTTTTATATCTTTGAAATATGCAGCTGTTTTAGAAAAATTTTATAAAAAGTAAATACTGTCCCCCCTAAACAGCCACCATCTCGGACCCTGGATTTCTCCCAAAAATTTAATCAGCTCCAAGCAAACTGAAAACAAGCTAAAATACAAAAGTACGTAGGTGCTTTCGTTCAGGAATTATAGTTGATTCTAAGATAAACGTGCTGCCACAATTTACTAAAACAACACGCACACACACAACACGATCTAAAACACACAAACAATTAATCACCACAACAACACAAACACACAAATAGACACAAAAATACACATCATCACACATAACACATAAAATACTAACCACACATAACACACACAACACACACACAAACACACACAAACACACACAACACACACAAACACGACACACACAGCACACACACACACACAACACACACACCACACACACACACAACACACACACACAACACAAACACACACACAGCAGCACACGCAAACGCACACACAACGCACACGCACACGCACACATACGCACACACACGCACACATACACGCACACGACACACACACACACACACAACACACAGCACACACACCACACACGACACCACACACACACACCACACACACACACACACGCACACACACGCACACACACGCACACACGTGCATACGCACACACAAGCACACACACACGCACACATACGCACATACACGCACACACACGCACAGACACGCAGACATACGTACACGCGCATACACACGCACACACGCACACGCACACACGCACACGCACGCACACGCACGCACACACACATGCATGCACGCACGCACGTACCCAGCGTGCACCCCCCAAACTAGGGACAGAACAATAGTCTTGGCTGAAAGTCTCAGCCAGCTCACTTTTTCTGAATACGGAGGCCTTGCACTTTCATGTCTGTGAATTAACCTCTCAGGACTAGGTTTAAGCGTATTCTCTTCAAGTGTAGGGGTGCTTCGAAATCTGTTAGGGTTTCTACCAATTTTTGGAAGAAAACATCAATTTCCCTCTAAACGTCTGCAATCTTTTCTAAAGATACTTGGTTGTTGGCGATGTGGATATCTTCTTCGAGCTTCTTGCGCATTTCGTTTCGCTTTCCCAAAAATCAAAAGCGTATCATCAAGTTCTACATTTTGGTAAGTGTTTATGCGTGTAAGTACAGCAAAAGAGCAAAAAAAAGTTTATGCAAACAACAAAACAGCTAAACACTAATTTATACAAAACACAAAAATACTAGTACCAAACAGCAAATGACTAATTTTACAAAACAAACGAAAATGGCATACTATTTTAGTAGTTATCTAACATTTATCAAGATTTCTTGCATAAATTAAAAAAAATGTTTCAAATCAATGTTGTATTAGACAATTCAAGCTTTTTGTAAATGTTTCTTTTTTAAAAATCCAAGTGAAGTGTTATCCAAATATCACCATTTGAAATTTTTAATCGGTCGCCATTTTGTTATTTTTTGAAATATGTAATAACTATGAATACAGATGTTTTAGAGAATCAAATGTCGATTTTTAAAGTCTTTGAATTTTTAAAATATTTTAAATATTATTTCGATTAGTTCTAACTACCACTTTCGGGTGTTAAGGCTTATTATCTACACGATGTATAACTCCCCCTTTAATAATCTAGGAAAATAGGGGGTCTCTATTATCGAGAGTGCTGTGTCTTTCTTTAATTTTTGTGTTTATTTTTTCCTTTTGGTCGTATGACCTTAATATAAATTGCAACTAAGTTAAGACAATAATAATAATTGCATTTCTCCAGGTATGTTTAACACCCGATTCGCTTGAATTTGGAATTTGTAAATTATTTACTCAGTTTTTTGAATTCGTTACGTTAGCGTTCTTAGTATTTTTCTACTTAACTAACGGTGATGATGTCTTTTCTTTGTTGAAGGTAACGCTGAAAGTAGGTAGATCAAAAACTAACTCATCATGAACGGTATATTCGGGTACATTCTTCCTTTATTTCTAATTGGCAATCTTCTAATGTAATAATTGAAGGGTGGCGATTTTCGTATAGTCCATGTGCTTGTATGGTGGTTTGTTGAATATGATTATTAGCACTTAGTGCGAATTAATTTGCCGTGTGGTTTCTTTTAAACGAATTTTCTACTCTAAAATTCAATACTACCAGAAACATTTAATTAAAAAAATTGACCTTGATAATTAGGAGTTAGTGTGAATTAATTTGCCGTGTGGTTTCCATTAATTGAATTTTCATCTCTTGACAATTGTTTCTTCCGGTTTTAAGGATATTGGCTAAACATGGTTGATTCTTACGTTGTTGGGGTTGTTCACAATAATAAAAGTATTCTACTTCTAACCATCTTTCGTTTGAGGTCCAATGTTTTAGATCAGTAAAAATGGTTGCTCAGGAAGGATTATTAGTTTATCGATAGGAATGGAAAGAATTGGAAAATATTTGTAAGGTTCGATAAAAATGGATCGTTTTTGATGATTATTTCAGTCAAAATAAATTATAACAAGTCATAAGGTTTCCTAACAAGGGTACTTGTCAAGTTTTGAAAGTTTCGTTTAGTTTTAAAACCAATCAGTCTAACTCCTTTGGGTCTAGCATCGAACTGTGTAATATGTGAAGCGTAGAAAAAGATAGTGCGGTATTTATACCATTAACGAGATTTTGGATTTGTCTAATTATATTTTTAGCCCGACTTCATGCAATTTATTGAATACTAATTTTAAGTTGTTTATGTGTTTTTGTAGTGATATAGAAAATATTACGATGTCGTCCATGCATACTAAACATATTTTGTTTTTTAAATCTTTGAGTGCATCGTCCATAATTCTTTAAGAGGTTGCGGGGCATGCTTCAATAAAAATAGCATTCTTTTATATTCATAACGTCCCCCTTCTACATTGATGGCGTAGTTTGGATGCATTTCTATTCGGTGCCATCCAGATGCCAAGACTAATGTGGTGAAATATTGGCAACGTCCACGTTTGTCTAAAATATTAGTAATGTTGGGAAAAGGTGAATGGTTATCAATGGTTTTTTTGCTAATTTTTCTATAACCTATGACAATTCTCCATTTCTGTTTTACAGTGGCGTCTATCTTCTTTGGTACAATTCATATTGGTGAACTCAAAGGAGATTAGGATGGGCTGCTTATTCTTTCTTGTAAGACTTTTTCTATTTATTTCCTACTTCTTCTTTACGTAGGTAGGGATATATGTATGATTTTGCGTGTACAGGTAGTTCGCCAGTGGTTTTTATTTCATTTTTGGTTTTTCCAGGGCTACTTTTTCTTCATGATTGAAACGGTGTGTACGTAACTGTTCAAGTACGATTTCAATGTTTTCGTTGCCATAATGATGGGTGAATTGTTCTACGTTGTATCATTCGTACTGTTGTTGGTCGACGTGAGTTTCTTGCGGTAGTAATAGTCGTATTTATTGGTGTAGAAGATCTAAAAATTGCTCCGGGGAATCATTTTTTTGCCATATATATATATATATATATATATATATATATATATATATATATATATATATATATATATATATATATATATATAGTCTTGAAAGAGAAGTTTGACATCTTGTTTCTATTAATTGGAGGGTTACTGATTAGTATAAATGGTAAACAACTGGGGGTTAGATTGTTAAGATCTATGATTCTGATAGAGGAGGCCCCACATTGTGAATATCCTGACCGTGAGAATTGTAATTATTAACATCATTGTCGTTGTCAATAAAATAATGAGTTTGGTACGTATTTTCGTATTGATTTGATATTTGTGGTTATTGTGTTGGAATTTGATTAATATCATTTGAGTGATTTTTGACATCTGAATGTGATCGATCTTCAGCTCCGGTGCTGTATAATTCTTATGAAATGAAATTATTTGTAATTGTTCTTATATACTGGATTTTTGCGTTCAGTACGTATTGTAGAATTTCTAGAAGTCGTTGGCATGGGTTCTGGCTTGTTTTCTTGTATGAACAATTTCTTCGGGGCGAAAACGTTAATTTGTGTTGATGAATATTTATAGGTTGACTGGGAAAATTAGATTTATTAAAATTACTAAAATTAGATTGATATTGGAGCTGTTTTCCATTTAGTGTTGGGAAATCGTCTAGGTGGTAGTTGCTATTGTATGGGATATTTACGTATCTATATTTGTTTACTTGTTTTTGTTTGTTGTATGTTATTTATAAGCTGTTCATTTTAAAAGCAACACTTAAGATGCAATCCAACAATACACTTGAATTTTCCTTGCATTTCTTGCGTTTTCTGTTTGTTTCAGAATAACATTGGACTTTAAGTGCATAGTCCAAAGTTTTCGAATCGAACACTGTTTATCTCAAATGGCTTCCTAGACGGCAGTGGCTGTATGCCGTGTGCAACGCATATTCTAAATATAATCAAACTTGGACTATCAGTTCTATTGGACTTTTCATTGGTAACCATTTATTGACTATGTTAACATCGTTGCCCATCTTATCCTGAATTACAATAAGGCTCATTGACATCTTGTCTGCTGTACACATTCCTTTAGGATATTGGCATAAACATTCGGCTGCGGAATTAACTTACGTTGATCTGGGATTCAGGACACCATCATTTTATCTCCGAAAAGTTACTTTCCATACTTATAACCATCTTTCGTTTTGGTCCAATGTTTTAGATCAGTAAAATGATTTATGAAGGACCTCTTCCCATTTAGTTCTTATCGACCAAGGACATGTCGAAAGCATTGGACAACCTTTGAATCTTGTCAGAGCGAATAGTACCTGTAGTACAAATTGGATTATTTTCCAAAAGCTTCAGTACGTTATGTTCAGCTCAAAATAAATTATCAAAGTACCTAAGTACTGCATTTTTAGTATTTTGGTCTGATCTATTAGTGAGATAATGATGTTCCATAACCAAATCTTTGAAGATTTGATTTTCGTTGAGTTTTGGCAAAGAACTCAAGCTTCACGTCTACACTCCTTATTGGTTTACGTTTTAGTCATCGAACTGTGTACATACAGTAGCGTAAAAGAGAGTGCAGTATTTTAATCCATTAACGAGATTTTTTAGTTTGTCTAAATTATATTTATTTAGCCCGACTTCATGCAATTTATTGAATACTAATTTTAAGTTGTTTATGATGTACCTTCTTGTAGTGATATAGAAAATATTACGATGTCGTCCATGCATACTAAACATATTTTGTTTTTAAATCTTTGAGTGCATCGTCCATAATTCTTTAAGAGGTTGGGGCATGCTTCAATAAAATAGCATTCTTTTATATTCATAACGTCCCCTTCTACATTGATGGCGTAGTTTGGATGCATTTCTATTCGGTGCCATCCAGATGCCAAGACTAATGTGGTGAAATATTGGCAACGTCCACGTTTGTCTAAAATATTAGTAATGTTGGGAAAAGGTGAATGGTTATCAATGGTTTTTTTGCTAATTTTTCTATAACCTATGACAATTCTCCATTTCTGTTTTACAGTGGCGTCTATCTTCTTTGGTACAATTCATATTGGTGAACTCAAAGGAGATTAGGATGGGCTGCTTATTCTTTCTTGTAAGACTTTTTCTATTTATTTCCTACTTCTTCTTTACGTAGGTAGGGATATATGTATGATTTTGCGTGTACAGGTAGTTCGCCAGTGGTTTTTATTTCATTTTTGGTTTTTCCAGGGCTACTTTTCTTCATGATTGAAACGTGTGTACGTAACTGTTCAAGTACGATTTCAATGTTTTCGTTGCCATAATGATGGGTGAATTGTTCTACGTTGTATCATTCGTACTGTTGTTGGTCGACGTGAGTTTCTTGCGGTAGTAATAGTCGTATTTATTGGTGTAGAAGATCTAAAATTGCTCGGGGAATCATTTTTTGCCATATATATATATATATATATATATATATATATATATATATATATATATATATATATATATATATATAGTCTTGAAAAGAAGTTTGACATCTTGTTTCTATTAATTGGAGGGTTACTGATTAGTATAAATGGTAAACAACTGGGGTTAGATTGTTAAGATCTATGATTCTGATAGAGGAGGCCCCATTGTGAATATCCTGACCGTGAGAATTGTAATTATTAACATCATTGTCGTTGTCAATAAAATAATGAGTTTGGTACGTATTTTCGTATTGATTTGATATTTGTGGTTATTGTGTTGGAATTTGATTAATATCATTTGAGTGATTTTTGACATCTGAATGTGATCGATCTTCAGCTCCGGTGCTGTATAATTCTTATGAAATGAAATTATTTGTAATTGTTCTTATATACTGGATTTTTGCGTTCAGTACGTATTGTAGAATTTCTAGAAGTCGTTGGCATGGGTTCTGGCTTGTTTTCTTGTATGAACAATTTCTTCGGGGCGAAAACGTTAATTTGTGTTGATGAATATTTATAGGTTGACTGGGAAAA